>CAUYQG010039086.1:0-10900 GCA_963574415.1 Tarsius wallacei | reverse complement strand
CTCTCATATAGTTTTCAGAACAACAAAAAAATTCATGATAATGTTCTAGTCAATTGCCTCAAACCCTGATCTTGGCTTTGGCTTTAAATTAATTTTAGGGGTCTATATCAGAGCAGATCTAGGTGAGTCTGATAATTTTATGAAGTGCTAAAACAAAATATACTAAGGATTTTAAAAGATAACTGCTAAAGAGTATATGCACTCCTAAGATTTAGTTACTTTCCACAAATAAACTGAAAATCCTTTACAGGAAAAAAAAATACTTTGCTAAGGTTTTAAATTGGCAATGGCATTTATTGTATACCTAAAGAAAGGGCCTAGCTGACAAGAAAGTTATTTAACAGACTGAGAAAAGGAACTTTTCTGATATTGTCTAAATTCCTTATCTCTTAGTGGTAAGAAAATATCTATGAAGTGGGACGTCCCCTCCAATCTAACTCATAACACACAAGCATGAAGAGAAGCTTAAAATAAAATAAAATAACCTTTGAGACAGTTTACCAGAAGAGTTTAGTAAAAGTACCAAAATAGTTGAACTTCAATATGAGTGGGAAGAAAAAAATTACAGGCTTGACAAACAAACCTCTACTTATTACAAGGCTGCACCCTTTACTTTCTTACCTCATTCACCACTCACAATGAGTTAGGAGCTATTATGCCTGCAAAATACAGTAGAATAACTTGACTCTCACATGCACAGCTCCTGAGAGAAATTTTTCAGCACATTTTAAAAAGTCCTTAATTTGGATTGAGTACTTTGCAGACCACAACAATATAATACTGTGTTTGTGCTTTCATGACCAAGCCTGTTCAAGCTTAATAAATCCAATATAACAGCCCTTAAATGGCAGCGTCTTAAACCACAATTTGTGCAAAAGCCTAACATTAATGTAAATTCACAGTGGAAGCGTTCTAAATGAGGGGGGATGGCCACATCTGCACAATCAATAGCAGGACCCTCAACAGCTGGGAATAATCATTCTTCACAAAAAACAGTCCCTAATTAATTTGATATAATGACCACCTTATCAATAGGTGGCATCTTGCAGGGTACTAGTCAAGCCCCTCAAATAAAAGCCTCAATTTGGTCATTATTAGAAACACGATGACCACTCTGAAACAGGACCACAGATGTTTGGCATTGCAGGATTTCACGTTTCCATCAATTACCTGAACCAGCTGAAAGCCATTGCAGACTGCATCCAACGTTTTTGCCTGAGCCCCTGTTTTTCTGGGTGCTGCTTTCTTTCCTAGTGGAATGAATTTCAGGGAGCACTTCATACGGAGCATCTCCATCTCCTGGGCAGAAAGGGGAGCCTCCACCGCCTCTTTACATGTAATATTGGATTCTTCTGAATCATATGGTGTTAACAGCGTCACATTTTCTACTAAACTCATGCTACCACAATCTACATCACTCTCCCCCAGCTTTGTGCAAGAGAGATCTAAATACTGAGGGGAATCCTTCCTCAGTCCCCTATTTTGTGCTGTGATTTGGGGTTCTCCTGGTCCATACGCTCTCTCCTCGTCCCCATTCCTTGGCATCATTGATGGGTCACATTGAACAGTGCTCCCCTTCAAATTATTCTGCAGGCAACAATTTTCATCATGGGTTTCCCTTTGCCCATTTACACATTTTGCCTCCTCTAGTGGAGAAACATCATATGAAATCATTTTGAAGTTTTCATCGGGGTGGGCACTTCTGCATGAAAGCAGTGGGATTTTCTGTTCGCTAATAGAATTCACAGAAAAAAATGGTCTGGATTGCTCTGCTATGTGAATATCTTCAGCAGAGGACAAACTTCTCATTCGTGACTGGTCTCCAGTTAAAATGCCCTGTTTTTCTTCCTTCTCTACTGGAGGGCTACATAAGCCAGAGTCACCCTCCTCTGAAGTTAGAGAATTAGTACCCCATCTGTACTTGCTTGTCTTGGTAACAGCATCAGACTTATCAGTAGGTTCAACAAAAGAGCTTTCACTTTTGTTTGCATGATCCATAAAATTGGCTGGGACAAACATCCGCCATGACCGTCTATGCTCCCTCTTTTCTGCATGAGATTTGGCTTTAGGTAATCCTGTGGTTCGAATGATATCACTGTTTAGTTTGAGTGCATCAAAGATCATCTTTTCATCTAGTTTGTTAGCTTCACGACCTCTCAGCTCAAATACACTGGAAGAAGTAAGGGCACCATTAGAGCATAGAGAACTAACATCCAGTGTTCTGTGACTGTAGGGTAAAGTCCGATCTGTAAAATGTCTGGAAGACAGGCTACCTTTCGAACCAGAGTCTATCTGTTCATTTAGTCTAACAGTATCATAGATAGACCGCTGCGGGACATAACAGTCTTCAATATTTAGATCTTCCTCTTCCTCACCCTTTCCAACACATGGGGGATTCTGACGTAAACAGTCTGGTCTGCTGAGTGGCTTCCCCATGTTGTAGACAGTTAAAACAAATATCGCAGCTCTTGACACAGAAAATAAGAAATAAAGTAAAGCATCTTTCTAGAAAGTATACTTCGAACAGAGCTATGAAGTGTCTTTGGCATAAAGACACTTGCTCAAATAACATATGTCATAATATATGAGGTGTTTAAGGTCATCAGCAGTGCATCAGTATAAATGCAACTATCCTTTTACCTGGTTGATTTTAGAATGATTCTAAAAAAATAAAGTGCATCAAAAACAGAGACTAGAAATCTCCTTTGTCCACCTTCCCCAGTCCCCAAAGTTCCCTTTCACATACTCCAACACAGAAAAACAAAAAACAAACCACACACACACCCTTAACACTGGCTCAAACACTCAAAACATTCCATTGTCACTCTAGTTCCCTTTTTAGTCTAATTTTGCATCTGATAGTTCCAGATTAAAATTTCCAAATGAGCAAGCATTTTAACCAGCTGAATGTTAATTCCGGCAGAGGTCTGGCTAACTGTAATCCACTTAAAGATGGCTTGCAAAACTCCATCTCCTTTATAAATAAACCATGCTTTAGAAACTTAAGAGACAAACACCGGGACCATCTACTGTTCAGATCAAGGCACAGAACAAATCTTCAGAGAAAAATAAGTTAAGTCTCATGTAGTAAGAAAGTTAAATTTTTCTTTGACTTTTTTGGGAGGAGGGAGTAGCTTAAATAATCTTGATTCAAAAAGGCAGGTTTTCTTCCTGTATTAAGCTTCTGTGAGGCTGTTTAAAATTACCCAAAGGAAAACAAAACAAAACAGACTTTTAGACAGCAAGGGCAGTACAATCCAGCAACTGCTTAAACAGACAGCATGGTGAACTAGGAAGCTTCCCTTTAAAAAAAAAAAAGCCGTTTCCAAAGATTCTTATCTGATCCTCCTTCGGAAGGTTTATTCCACCTGAGGCAACAGCAGCAAGAAGAGCTCCGGGGTTTCCTCTAAGGCACAGGCAGCGTAATTCACATTCAGCTGGAAACCGGGAGCCGGCACTAGCCTTTGAAACTGACCAACTGCTGCGGCCACAGTTTGGCCTTCATTCCAGCCGGGGCTGGAGAGCGATGGAGGCGGCAGCGCAGGCGGCAGCAAGGGATTTCAGGCAGGGAGCTCCCGAGCTGTCCCCGGCTGCTCAGGGCAGCAAGGGCCCGGGCAGGCATCCTCTCCAGCCGGGGCGCCTCCAGCAACGCCCTCGTTCTCCAGGCGACATCTGCTGCGTCCCAGGCCTGCCGGGGTCCCGACCCGCAGCTCCCTCTGTCACTTCGGTGCTATGCCCTCCCGTGACTCAACTTCGCAGTCATCTTTCCTCTGACTCCTGGCCTCTTCCCGGGAGCGCGAGCGGTTCCAGGGGGAGGTCCCTCGAAGCCGAGAGGCTGCGATGCAACAGCCTGGTGGTGACATCAGCAGAGAGTAAGCTGAGCCCTGCGACTGGGGAGGGGGCGCTCGAGGTCAGAGACCTATGAACCCCACCGACTGTTCACGGGAGGGGTTGCCTAGGGCTTCGTGACAGCAGAACCTGGCACCAGGAGCTCCGTGGAGAAATCACTTCATGAACCTTCAGATACTGTGCTCATTTGAATACTAGATGGGAAAAGGGGGGCTACAGAGGTCCCCATCCTTCAGTAAAAACCACGCTCTCTCACACAGAAAATCTCGGTTTCAGCAGTATCTGCGATGTGAAGTGCAAATTACTTTGAAGTCGGGAATGTTTTGTCATTCCCTTTTAAAGCCCAAATTCAAATCTAACTGTTCTCCAGAGTAAAGTCTTCCTAGCTGTGCCCTGCTCTGAGCACTGCTGACATGAATATTAGCAGTTACTAATAACCATGTGGTCCTCTGGAGGTGAACGCAAGGCCTAGGCAAAGATCAAGGGCAGTAACTGGTTCTGGATATTTAATAAACAAAGTTACCTCCACAAATTTTTACCTATTGATCAAACACTGTTTAAAAAAATATTTGTTTAAAAATAAATCCAGCAAACGAACACTTATCCTTTGTGGTTGAGAAACTGATAGTTTTATCTAAATCAAACCTAACCATTCTTTATTTTACGAAATAAGCAATATTGCCAGAGTTAGCGGAAAGGGTCACTAATACAGGTAGACGCTCTTTTTTCAGTCTCACAAAATAATTATTTGAACATGAAGAAAACTGCACTGATCCCACGTGAAAAGGCAGTTCTAGTAAAAATAATCTTAGGCTTTCTTTGCTTATTTTACAGAAAAGATGTAAAGATTTTGTGCCTTTAATGAGGAAACATCTCAAAATTATTTCTATAAACCTAAGAGTTTAATCTTTAAAAAAAAAATCTTTTCATAAACAAAACTGTTTATAGGTAACTCATCCATTCAACAATTATTAGATGTAACTCAGTATGTATCAATCATTAAATTGAACACATACACGCACACGCATGCACACACCATCTATAAATTAAAAAATAGATATATAAATACCCCTTGACACCACAGTATCAATGCTCATTTTGCATGGTCAAGAAGTGAACTATTTCAACAAGCACCTGATTCTGAGGTGTTACACAGCCCAAAGGCTATAATGAGGTGCTGATAATAGAAAAATGTTTAACATTGTTATCATGCTTGAACAACAAGCAGATTGGGCCTGAGGCTGGGAAACAGTAGGGATCAACAGTCTTACTTCCAATGCCACTATATTGATAATATAAGCCTAGAAATCTACTTATCATTACAATATTAATAATATTAAGTTTCCATATAATCTGCATGAATGCCTTTCTCTAAACACTCTAAGACCCTTACAGAACTTTTAAGGAAGAATGGCCCTAATTCAGTCCATCTTAGACTCTGACTCATTAGCACAATATTACTCTAGCCTTAGGAAACAGCCTCATGAAGTATTATCTACCCTTATGAAATATTATTCCAGCCTTATGAAAAGCTAAGAAGTGCAACATGTAACCTCACATTTGAGGTGGGAAGTACATTTTAAAAACTGCATATTCAACCATTCAACAAGTACTGTTCACTATCTGCCAAACACCATGGTAAGCTCTGAGAAAATGAGGGTACACAGACGCTACTGTCCTTACGCCATTTTCACTAGAGCGGGCATATGGATGGGAAAGTGGACATCATACAGTTTGGAAGTAAGGAGTGCTGGGAAAAGGTCCTCCAGCTGATCATTTTTAAGTATATGCTACTTATTTAATAATAGAATTCCTATTTTATTAAACTGATTTCAATTTCTTTATATTCTGATTCAAGTTCAAATGTGTACTATTAATATTACATTAGAATTCACGACAATAATTTACCTATATTCTTTGTCACTTGAAATCATTTCCAACTCTCACTTGGATAGCATATAAGAACTAATATAAGCCAGGCTTGGTGGCTCAGCCTGTAATCCCGTGCCTTGGGAGGCTGAGGTGAGTGGACTGTCTGAGCCCGCGGGTTCGAGACCCTCCTGGGCAACTTGGTGAGACCTCATCTCCACAATAAATCAAAAAATTAGCCGGGCGTGGTAGCGCGCACCTGTAGTTCCGGCTACTTGGAAGACTGAGGCGGAAGGATCGTCGGAGCCCAGCAGGTCGAGGCTGTGGTAGCCGGGAGCAGCCGCTGCACTCTAATCTGGGCGACGGAGTGAGACTCCAACTCAAAAAAAACCCCCAAAAAACAAAAAAAAAAAGACAAAAACAACAACAAAAAAGAACTAATATAAAGAGCACAACTGAACTGGTTTACCTTTTCCTCTCAAATTTGGTTTAGACAGCTATTATATCTCTAATGCTAAAAAACAAAGATGTATTAAACTGTGTTAAACATTAGTCATGATGGCTAGATCTCTCTCATTTTCATAGTGAGAGAAATATGCAATGAATAAGATGAACAAAATTCTTTCTGAAAAATAGCCAACACTATTATTTCATATATAGAGAAATACATAATGCTAAAGGTTTCCAAACTGTAAACTTTGCTTACTTTATATAGTCTACTAGATGCAATCTAGCTAAATTATCTATTAAAGCAGATGATTTGGGAAAAGTGCACTAATATTAAATGAATTATAAGCAAAACAATACCATTTTCTCATTTTATATTTTTTTTTTTTTTGAGTTGGAGTCTCAATCTGTCGCCCAGACTGGAGGGCAGTGGCCGCTCCCGGCCACCGCAGCCTCAACCTGCTGGGCTCCAGCGATCCTTCCACCTCAGCCTTCCAAGTAGCTGGAACTACAGGCGCACACTACCACGCCCGGCTAATTTCTGATTTATTGTAGAGATGAGGTCTCGCCAAGTTGCCCAGGCGGGTCTCGAATCTGCAGGGTCAGGCAATCCACTCACCTCAGCCTCCCAAAGCACGGGATTACAGGCTGAGCTCCCGAGCCCGGCTCATTTTATACTTCTAAAGCTTAATTAAATCTCAAAAAAAGAAAGTTCCTGAAAAATCGTATCAGTAAGTGCAACAACCCACTTCATAGAGAAGTTAAAGACTAATTTTATAAACTGAAATATATAATTTTTAAAGTTGACGATTGAAGGTGTTAAGAAATTCAATGTACAGTAGGTGCAAAATGCCTGTGTAAGGAAATGTAATATTATCCATGAAAACTGACAAAAGTATCTCCTGGCCCAACAGCTCTTGCAAATCTGGATTAAAAGTCAAATAAGAGATATGTTTTGTGCCCCACATACAAAAATAGGCCTTAAGAGCAACAACTTCTATTGTTCTTTCGAAAACAGATAAGCCATTAGCTAATGAAAACTGAAAGTGTCCTGTATTTTTAGTTTTCAAACTAATAAGCCTCTTCACATAAATGGCTAACAGCTTTTAAGGCTATTCATCAGATGAATATGCAATAGCTATTTATTTCACTGGAACATAGTTTATATTCAAAAGAAAGTGGAATATTCTGATCCCACCAAAAAATAAACAAATTTAGAAACACTTAATAGATTCTTTGATCTTAACGGGAGTTTATCTTGATGTGAATCTTAGTTAATATCTTTAACAACACTTGCTATCCTTCCTGTAAGTTACTACAATATCAAGACTATGCCTTTTCCTGTATCTTCAGTAAAATTTTCAGATGACAGTGAACAAAAAATATTCTATGTAACAGAAGACAATTCTATGTATATAAATACAAATCTTATTAAATGAAGTATATGCATATTTCATATATTTAATATGTGTATAAATATCTAAGGTTCTGATTTTTTAAAAGTCATCCAGGAAGCAAAACCAACGCACACACTAATAACCTTAGTCAATTTCCTTCAGAAAAACAAAAACCAAATGAAACCTGAAAATACTTTTCATATTAAAATATTGAAGTAATAAAATAATCTTGAAATTAAGACAATTAGAGACATGAAAGAATAGGATAGGTAACATATTTTCTTGGGGTATACTGGCTCCAGCACAGTTCTGAAAGTTTTCACTTAATTTACAGTTGCAGAATTTACCTACCCACTGTTGTTTAGTGAATAATTAGAGACCTAGATAAACACTGTAAGAACATTTGCCAGTCAAATTTTCTTATCGAGATAAGAAGGTACAATTGCACACTGACAAAGAAAACTCCTCTCTCTCTCTATCCCACACACACAGCTTTAAGCAAGTTTCCACATTAGTAAAATAAATTATGGAGCTCTCCTTTTATCTAAGGGAGGCTGATGATAATGACAGGAGATACTACAGTTTGGCTTTATTTTTTTATTACTTTAAAATGATGATATAAGGTTTACCCAGTTAAAAGCAAAACAAAACAACTACCAAAAAATCTTATGTTATAAAATCTCTGACTAGAACTGCCTTCAGAACAGCCTACTTTAATTTCTCAACTTTAAATAAAGCAATAGCCGTTAAGAGGGGCAATTCAACAGGGTCACAGCACATTAGTCAGTAGTAAAACTGGAAAGGGAACCCACGTTGCCGAATTCCATTTCGACAGTCCTTTCAGAGAAGTGTGGCATATTCCTTGTGTGATGTGGAAAGGAGGGACGCTGTCTGTTATGCCTCGTTTGTGTGGGGAGAATACGGGGTATTAATAATACTACACAGCAGATTAGCACTCTGAAGAGTTGGGTGTGGTTTCTTGCTTTAGCCAGTCTCCTCTTTTGACCAGCATACAGGATATTCTTTCTTCCTAAAAATCTTAAATGCCACTTTGATGTGGTTTGTTAAATAAAGTGACCTTCCTATAAATGCCCATGCATCCAGTTACAGTTTCCATAGTGAAAATATTTATACCTTTAAAAACACCAGAGGAAGGTTTCATGCAACTGCTTTGCTAATGTAGTTTTATTAACAAAAATCCAATTTATTAAGAAATTTTCCTTCACAAAAAGCACTTAAGTCACTTTCTCTAATTTCTCTGGTCTCAGCAAAAGTGGAGAACAACACATCATTGACCTCTATATAACATGAACACATTTAGGCTGGGTACAGTGGCTCATGCCTATAATCACAGCACTTTGGGAGGTTGAGGCAGGAGCTTAGGAGCTTGAGACCAGCCTGAGAGACATAATGAAACACTGTCTCTATAAAAAGTCAAAAAGTTAGGCAGGTGTGATGATGTGCACCTGTAGTCCCAGCTATTTGGGAGGCTGAGGCGGAAGGATCAAATGAGCAAAGAAGTTTGAGGCTGGGATGAGCCTTGATCATGCCACTGTACCCTACCCTGGGCAACAGAGTAAGACTCTAACTAAAAAAAAAAAAAAAAAAAAAAAGGAACAATATGAACACACTTAAAAACAGCTACTAAAGCATTTTTTGAACACTTTCATTTTTGAACACTTTAATATTATCTTCAAAAATATGGTGACATTACAGAGAAGCTATATTTGGATCATTTTAATATATAACTTAGTAAGAAATTTGTGCTCAAAACTGCCTTTTTTGGTCCCACGACACTTGGTATTTTAGTTTACCCAATATTCCAGTACTCATGCCCAGGTTAAACAATACCTTCAACAAGAACAGAGAAAGTTTACTACAGTATAGCTAGGCATGTGTTCTGGTCTTTGTCTCTGGTTTCAGATTGGCTTAAAAATTCTCTGCTCAAAGTAATGCTTACTTCATTTTAAAAAGAAAAAGAACATCTTCAGTTCAGAGAGACTTGTACCAGAGATGTGTTCATTTGTAGAGACCAAATGAATTACAATTGGAACAGTAACAAAGTGGCTAGAAATAAACAGTAAGCAGGTTCCTAGATGAGACACTGTTTTACCATGGCCTAGGTAGAGGCAGGAAAGGGTACAGCTTTAGCTAGGGTGTGACTGTATACAGTCATTAAAACATCAAGTTTCTTTGATCTTCACTGAAATTAAATCAATTCAATATGGTGATAATGATTACTTCATGATGATCAGAAGACATGACAGGCTGATAATGATATCATAGGAATTCTGGGAAATGTTCCTTGTATCTAATCAGTTACATATGTCTTTGACAAATAAAAATATTTTTTTATTACTTAGTAATGTAATTTAGATTTGAAGATACTCTTAATAATGTAATTTAGATTTGAAGATACTCTTGAGCTAGAAGTCTTCAAACAGGAGGCAGGGATGGAGGGATGGAGGGAACCCCGAAGGAATTTTTTTTTATTTCCTGGTTAGAGATATACCAACCCACCAATTTATAACAATATGCATAAAATCTGGTTGTCATTGCAGAAAAATGCAAATAGAGAAATGGTACTTTGACTTACCAACAGTTAAGAAGACACCTCACTCTTCACGTTAGTCTAGTGACCAGTATTTGCAAGTAGCAAAACATACATAAAATAGAACTTAAACAATCAAAATAGTTTCTAAAACTTCAGGCTAACACAAAACCTATTTTCAAAATATTTCAGAATAGTTTTCAAGGAGAGTGAGAACACTGGGTTCAGAATAGCTTTTGCTTTTAGTCATTCTGTTTGAATTGGTATCTTAAACATTAACGAATTTTGTTCCTTCAAGGAATCCTAAAGTAATATTAACAGCTATTTATTTAGTTAATTTTTTAAAAAATGGAATCAGAGGAGTCTGTCTTACCGGGTTTAGGTAATCTAATGTTTTCACTGTGTGTGAGGCACCCCTTAATAAGTAACTGAGTAATAGTTATTATTTTCAGTCCTGTTCAGAAGGCAGTTTATTTTGCATTAAGAATAACTATTATAGAATTTACCAGTAACATGAGATTAAACTAAAACTACCAGACAGATTAATGTCAAACTGGATTATATTTCAAAGCAGATAATGAAAATAGAGTCAGTTCTTTCCCTCTTTATTATTTCATCTTTAGAAATTATAGTAACTAGCTTTTAATCAATACAACTCATTCCACTTAAAAACGAAAACAACTTTCTAAAAATTATGTTAAAACTAATGTTTAACAAAAGTCTAGCCGGGCTCGGTGGCTCAGCCTGTAATCCCGCGCCTTGGAAGGCTGAGGTGAGTAGATTGCCT
>CAUYQG010039081.1:0-47294 GCA_963574415.1 Tarsius wallacei | reverse complement strand
AAAAAGGGGGGGTCCCAGCCGGGCTCGGTGGCTCAGCCTGTAATCCCGCGCCTTTGGGAGGCTGAGGTGAGTGGATTACCTGAGCCCGCGGGTTCGAGACCCGCCTGGGCAACTTGGCGAGACCTCATCTCTACAATAAATAAAAAAAATCAGCCGGGTGTGGTAGCGCATGCCTGTAATTCCGGCTCCTCAGAAGGCTGAGGCGGAAGGATCGCCGGAGCCCAGCAGGTCGAGGCTGCGGTGGCCGGGAGCGGCCACTGCACTCCAGTCTGGGTGACAGAGTGAGACTCTTACTCAAAAAAATAAAAAAAAATAAAATAAAATAAAATAAAAAAGGGAGGTCTTTGTAGATATAATTGAGGATTTTGGGATGAAGAGATTACAGGTTTTGGGTTTTTTTTTTCTTTTTTGAGAAACTTGCCCTTGGCAGGTCTTTCTACCATGAATCTTCCTTTTTCCTTCTTGTCATCTCACTAATAAACTCTGTTTTAAAACTTAAAGAGAGAGAGAGATTACTCTGGATTATCTGGGTGGGCCCTAAATGCCATCATAAGTGTCCTTCTAGGAGACAGGCAAAGAGTGATAACACAGTCACTCAGAGGAAAAGGCAACGTGAAGAAGGAAGCAGGGATGGAAGTGATGTGGCCACAAGTCTAGGAATGCCTGAAAAGCCAACAGAAGCTGTAAGAGTAAATACTGGATTCTTTACTAGAGCTTTTGGAGGGCTCTGCTAACATCTTGGCTTCAGATTTTTGGCCTCCAGGACTGTGAAAAAATATATTTCTGTTGTTTTAAGCTACCCAGTTTGTGGTAATTAGTTAAGCAGCACTAGGAAACTAATGCACATCTCAGACATCTGAAAAATGGACAAAATATGTGAAAAAAATGATTTTCTTAGCAACAGATAGTGCAGGCCAATGATCACTGAGAGAAGGGAAATAATTGCCCTAGCTTACTTCCTGGAGAGTTTCCAGGCTGCAACACAGGATAAAGAAACAAAGAGTCATTTGTCTCCCCAAGTTGTGTGGACAGAGCTGAGAATTTTGGGAGGCCAAGAGGGCAGAATTCACATGACAGAATACAGAGAGAAAGCACTCCAAAGACCTGAAGAGGTTTCATGTGGAGTCTTTACCTGGGTACTGATCAGCACATAACTGTGAGAAAACTACCAGAGACCAGGAAAAAAGACCATGGGAAAGAAACAGGTGGAACAATTCCTAGAGCTTACAGGATTGCAGATAGCTCAATTTCCAACCATAGAAAACCTCAGAAAAAAGGGGCATCAGGCAGAGTACTCAGGAAACTATCACCTCAGTAACAAAGCAAAACTAACTCTAGATGAAAGGCTTCTCTTGTGCCACCTAACAAGCTTAAAAGCAAGCCTCCAAAGAGTCAGACTCTTCTTTCTAAGTAACTTAACTATGTCCTAGAACATAAAGGAATATAAAAATATCCAGCACCCATAAAAAGGTAAAATTCACAATGTTTGGCATCCAATAAAGAAATATCAGGCATGCAAAACAGCAGAAGTTATAACCCACCATGAGGAGAAAAATTAATGTCTTTAAACTGACCCAGAAAACATACAGATGATAGAATTGTTACTATATTCCATATGTTCAAGAAAGAGGAAAAGGCCAGGCGTGGTGGCTCAGTCTGTAATCCCAGCACTTTGTGAGGCTGAGGTGAGTGGATTGCCTGAGCCCACGCATTCAAGATCAGCCTGGGCAACTTGGCAAGATCTTGTCTCTACAATAAATAAAAAATTAGTGGGCATGGTAGTGTGTGCCTATAGTTCTGGTTACTTGGAAGGCTGAGGCGGAAGGATCACAGAGCCCTGACGCTGGAGTGGCTGTGAGTGTGCCACGGCACTCCAACCTGGAAGACAGAGTGAGACTCCAACTCAAAAAAAAAAAAAGAGGAAAGCACGTTAAGAAGAGATGTGGAAGGTATTTTAAAAAGACCAAACTTGAACTTTAGAGATGACAAATACAATATCTAATGTGAAACATATACTATATAAAGGCAGATTAAACACTATAGAATAAAAGATTAATAAACTTGAAGCCAGAAATATAAATTATCTAAAATGAAATACAGCTGAAAACAAGACCAAAAAATAAAAAGCAACAATGACTTCATGAGGCCTAATATGCATATAATTGGAAATCCCCCCCAAAGGTGAAAAAGGCAGAAAAAATATATGAGAAAAATAATAACTTTTAAAAAAAATCTAACGAAAACCATAAACCCACAGATCCAAGACACTCAACAAACCCCAAGAATGAGAAACATGCAAAAAGGCACATTAGGATCAAATTTCTTAAAACTTTTGGTAAAGAGAAAAACCTGAAAAACAGTCAGAGAAAAAATACACACGTACATATGGCCAAAAAGAAGAATGATGGTAGATTTCTCTTTGGAAACAATGCAAGAAAAAAGGCAGTGAGTATCTTTAAAGTAGTGAAAGGGGAAAAAAAAAACCTGTCAACCTAGATTATTGTATCCAGTAATATATCTTCTAAAAACAAAGGTGAAAAACTTTTAAAATAAATATAGCCTGAAAGAATTCATCATTGGTAGACTTACTCTGAAAGAAAGAGTAAAGCAATTCATGCAGGCAAAAGGAAAACGATATCATGTGAAACTGTGACTCTACACAACCGAATGACAAGTGTTGGATGATAAACATGTGGGTTAAAATATAAAATACTTTTTCTTCATTTTAAATATATTATTTTAAAAACTAGTTGACTTTAAATCAAAGATAGTAACATATAAAGGGGTATATAACATTTAAACATAAAATAGATGACAACAATAGCGCAAAGGCCGAGAGAGGGAAATGGAAGTATGCCCTTGTAATCTTCTTATACTATACATGAAGGGATATGGTACGTGAAGCCAGATATGGTAAGTTACAGATATATGCTATATACCCTAAAGCAACCATTCAAGTAAACAAACAAAAACTAATACAAAAACCTTCATGACAACAAACCCCCCAAATGGCTAGGAAGCCACCAAAGGAGATAAAATAGAATAATTTTTAAATCATGCAACTAATCTAAAAGAAGACGAATTAAAAAAGAAAAAAGGAAACAAAGAACAAATGGGAGAAATAGTAAACAAATAGCATAAAATAGATACAAACCCTACAATATCACTAATCACATTACTAATCACATTTAAATTGTCTGCACACCTCCATTAAGGTGTATTTTCAGCATCTGTATTTTTAGAGCGATTTCCAGATTTACCACCTTGACTTCTTTCCTTCAGGTTTGATGGTAGGCTATTTCAGGTTACAGGGAACAGAAACCACTTGAGTATGTCATAAAGATATAAAGAGAAGTAAGAGGTAGGAGATGGTCACAACTCCCACACTGGTTGCTTTGAGAAAAACCTGAATATCTTTTTTAGAACAAAGTGAAAATTGCAAAATTAAAAGTCATGGAGAACGCAGTCACCTTTCAGGAGAATACAGATCAGGTGCTCTGAGAATTCAAGCCCCCCCCTTCTAATGCTCTGTTCTTTGCCCCTGTGCTTACTGTGCTGCTAATTCTCAATCCTCAGGAGAGTGGTTCTGGCAGGATAATACAAGTCACTGTCTTATGCACTGTATCAGTTAGGCTTAGCTGAAGCCACACACCTCATGTCATATGGTACAGTAGAATATATTGAATATGGGCAACTAGTTATAAACCTGGAAGAAGTCCTCAAAAAGGCAAGAAAGGGGTTCGAGACCCGCCTGGGCAACTTGGCGAGACCTCATCTCTACAATAAATCAAAAAATTAGCCGGGCATAGTAGCGCACGCCTGTAATTCCAGCTACTTGGAAGGCTGAGGCGGAAGAATCGCTGGAGCCCAGCAGGTCGAGGCTGCGGTGGCCGGGAGCGGCCACTGCACTCCAGTCTGGGCGACAGTGAGACTCCAACTCAAAAAAAAAAAAGGCAAGAAAGGGGCAATAAAGCAATCCAGAAAGCCAATGTCACCCTAGAACTAAAGAGATCCAAAGGAAGATGAGTTGGTCCAGAGCCCAGAAGCCCAAAAGCCCAAGATGCCTAGAAAGTCTAGAATATGTAGTTTTCAAAGGTAAGTCCCATGTTACAGAGAGCAGAGAAAAGGCAAAGACAACAGATCTAAGAGCAAATACAGATAGGCAAATGACTGGTCAAGTTACCTTCATCGGGTAGTGTCAACACTGACGAATTAAATGATTGTCTGTGGATCACATGCGCATCATTGGTCTCTTGGTATGAAACACTTGGCAATTTCCATATTTAAACTTGTCTCAGATATGGAAATGGGACTACATTTGGTTAAAATCTTGCTTTGTCTTTTTATCTGAGGAATTCTATTAGGATATTTAGAAAACAGTTTATTGATTTTTTCTTTTAAAAGAGTCTCAGCAATGCTCACTGCTAGTTTTATTTTCCCTCATAGCGCAATTTCTTTCTCTTGGTTCTATTCCTAAGGCAGTACCTGCAGGTTTTGTTTTCATGCTTCAGTATTTCAAAGAGAGGGAGACTGATAGAAGTCTGAATATGACATTCTTGCAAGATGCTCCTGTGGATCATGTGATATCTGACACACTCAGTTCCTTTTGTAGAGTGATTTTATGGTGTGAAGGTAATTGTTCTCAGAGTCTCGCCATGTAGCTAAGCATTTGTGTGAGAGGGCTGGATTGCTTTCCAGTGTAGATCTGACAAGACATTTATTACAAAATCACCCTGAATGAGCTCCTTTTTTTGCTTGAATAGTTTTGGTTAAAAACAAACAACAAAAAGAAACTACTTTTAGTTTAGCTTTTTTATACATTGTAAATTTTATTTAATTTAGATTTGTGTTTAATTGTGGCAATTTTTAAAAGGGAAAGATAAGGAGTCTTACCTTTAGATTATGTTCCTTAAACTTAGAAAATGCAGAAGACACCCTTATGGAAATTGGAACTGGCAACCAATTCCTGATTAAAACCCCAAGCGCCCATGCCATAAGAGATAAGATAAACAAGTGGGACCTCATCAAACTGACAAGCTTCTGCAAAGCCAAAGAAACCATCAAGAGAGCAGGGGGAAAGCCCACCGACTTCATTGCCATATCCCTGATAGTGAGAATGCCTTGGTGAGTTCTTTTATTTGTTGACTGGATTAAGTAATTACCATCATTTAACTTAAAAAAATAAACCCTGTATGGTGACTGGGACATGAGCATCAAAAAATAAAATGTGGAATATAGTGTCTCCTTTAAGAAAATGGCATAGTGTATAAATCTAACAGGGTTGTCATAATAAAATACCACAGGCTGAGTGACTTAAGCAACAGAAATTTATTTTCTAGCAATTTTGGATACAAGAAGTCCAAGATCAAGGTGCTGGAAAATTAGGTGTCTGGGGAGGTCTTTCTTCCTGGCATGTAGGAGCAGACTTCTCCCGTGTCTTCACGTGGCCTTTCATCTGTGGGGGCAAAGGAGTGGGAGCTCTGGCATCTCTTCCTCTTTCCATAAGGACACCAATCCTATCAGATTAGAACCCTACCCTTATGACCTCATTTAACCTTAATTATCCTCTTAAAGGCCCTATCTCCAAATATATACAGCCACATTCAGGATTAGGACTTTAACATATAAATTTCGGAGAGAAACAATTCTCACGGTTTGTTTGTTTTGTTTTTTCCTAGAAAATGTCTAAACCAATGTGTGTCAGGTCTATAGCACTTTGGAGAAATAGAACATTTAACTGCCAAAATTATTTCCTCTAACAAAATGTTATCTTTATTGTTATAGAGAATGAGGTTAAAAGGTTATTCTCCGACTGCTGCAGCAGCCTCTGAGGGGTGGAGGGTGGTGGAGGGGCAGGGGGAGGGGACCAACCCCTGTGCCCCAGTGTGTCGCATGCAGCATGGCTCCACCTGTGCCTCTGAAGAGCCACCCATTTTCAAGCTGATCTGATCTGGAACACAATGGATCCTCAGTTGTGTAGGATCTCAGACATGAGCAGGACTATGCAGTCGACAGTTTCTAAGGGTCAAGTCCACCTGTGAAAAGACATCTATAATTGTCTTCTAAAATTAGAAAACAGAGCATAGGGACAGTAGTATTATCTGTATTGACTATAATTAATTATGCAGTTGCTTTCATTTTTTGTGGTTCTTTGTCTTTTGTACTTATAAACATGAAATTTATATATAAATGTGAGTCTGTTTTAAAGTATAAGATTGGAGCTTTTATATATGTACATATATATATGTACATCTATATATCTTTAAAATATTACTCTCTCTGTTCTTTGGCCTAAATTTCCAAATGCAATGGTTCTGGTGTCCAATAACCTATGCCTGAGCATTTTTATCCACTCAGAGTAATGATGCCATGAGGTCTTAATAAGAACAATAAAAAATCACAACACATATTATGAAAGGCAGTCACCTTAACATTCACTTACTTCAATTATTTTATTTTGCTTGTTTAATATACTTTGAAATGGAAAAGAATGAAAAACTCAAGGCACATTTTATCCTGATCTCTACAAGTGAGAAGCAAAAAAAAAAAAAAAAAAAAAAAAAATCAAAAAACAGTCTGTCAGGCAGCCTGTCCCTGGGGATACTGGTTAATGTTTCCACGTTTTCCTAGAAATAAGTACCCTGATTTTAGAAACACGCTGGCTTTCTAGTCTACACCAGATTGCACCAGTTAGTTTGTTCACAGGCAACAGGTTATCAGGGGAAAAAATCTTCCCTATAGTCTTTCAACATGCTTTTCAGGAAGTTAGAATTGGATATCTGATGTGTCTGAAAACAATCCTTTCCTGATTATAGCAAAACCGGTTGTGTCCAAAGGTCTTAGGCTTAGAGATAAATTAGGCACCTAACAGAGACTCATGTGGAAGTTTTCTCACTGGCAGTCCATTAAAGAATAATTTTATTAATGATTTGCTCTGCAGGCCACTGTTTGCTCAAAGGGCCACAGAATTTGTTTTTTACTTCTTTTTGTAAAGTATAACATATATAGAGAAAAGTGAACAAAATATGAATTTACAATTAATTAATAATTTTAAAAGAAATATCCATTTAGCAGCTCCCAGGTAAAGCAATAGAACATAACCAGACCTCAGAAATTTCCAGTATGTCCCTTCTTAATTAGAACATCCTCCTTTGACTTTGTTTTAAATACTTCCCTGCTTTTCATTATACTTCCATCATCTATGTATAATTATAATTTAGCTTGAGTTTTGGACTTTGTATATAGCAATCATATTATATGTATTATTTTAAACTTGCTTCAAAATTTACATTGCTGCCTGCATTTCTTTTTCATTGCTGTCTGGTATTCTATGGCACACAGCACAATTTGTTTATCCATCCTATTTTTGATGGACATCTGGGTTGGTTCAGGCATTGAGCAGCTATGGGTCATGCTGCTTTGAACACTCTTGCATATATTCTGGGGCATATGTCCATTTGCTTCCCTAGAGCATGAAATTCTCTAGAAGGGAACTGCAGGGGATGTATAGAAGACATATATCAGGAGACAATCCAATTTCCCAAGTGGTGGTACCAGTTTGCACTTCCACCAGCAGTCGATGAAAATGCCATTGCTCTATATCCTTGCCAACTGTGCTTTATAAGACTTCTCAATTTCATATTTGATTTTTGTAAAAGCTGCCACCTTAACTTTCAACGAAACGCAATTATGAAGCTTAGTATGATATCCTCACTGTATGCATTCTCCTCACAGCATAGCAAAACAAGCAACCCTGTTAATACTATTGCCCCTTCTGTTTGAGTGGCAAAGAGGTCCAGAGGTTGGTTTTGCTTCATGGGATTCCAAGCCTTTTCACAATCTGAGTCCTTCTTCTTTGTACACACTTCACTGTGTCCATCTCTCTTTTAAGATGTCGTTTCTGCCCAAGTGCGTTGGGTCACGCCTGTAATCCCAGCACTTTGAGAGGCCGAGGCAGGAGGATTGCTTGAGCCCAGGAGATCAAGACTAGCCTGGGCAACATAGTGATAACTCATTTCAAAAAAATAAAAATTTTAAAAAGGGATGTTGTTTCTAGAACTGAATGTTGTCTTCTCCTAATGGGCTGGTGGGTACGGAAAATCAGGCTTAATGAGAAATCATTCTGAAGCATCATAAAGACATGTCACGGTGCCAGCTACTTGTCAAGAAAGCAAAAGGAAGGTAGAACACCCTGAGTCTTTGTCTGCAAGGTGAATGTGGTCTGAGTGATTAACTATTTTTTTTTTTTTTTTTTTGAGTTGGAGTCTCACTCTGTCGCCCAGACTGGAGTGCAGTGGCCGCTCCCGGCCACTGCAGCCTCAACCTGCTGGGCTCCAGCGATCCTTCCGCCTCAGCCTTCCGAGTAGCTGGAACTACAGGCATGCGCTACTATGCCCGGCTGATTTTTTAATTTATTGTAGAGATGAGGTTTTGCCAAGTTGCCCAGGTGGGTCTCGAACCCACGGGCTCAGGCGATCCACTCACCTCAGCCTCCCAAGGCGTGGGATTACAGGCTGAGCCACCAAGCCCGGCTGATTAACTATTAAGAATTCTCGACTTTCCCTTCCTTTCAGGTGAACTAAAAAATAATATGACTGCTGGAAAGGATCTATGAATGTATTTTACAGGCCCAGAAGATACCAACCTTTGCTGTCTCCACTTAGTAAAGCGAGGCCCTGCCTACCACCTACCACTGGTGAGGAAGGCAAGAATGGCGATGCCTCTACTGCTCAAAAGACTGCAGTCAGAGCACCGTTGTTAGTTCTTTAGATCATATATAAAATAATGCAGGTGAGACTCAGAAAGCCACTTGAGAGCTTATGGACACATTCATTCTGAAGATGGACAAATAGATAGAAAAATGCATGTATTTTAAGTGCTCTAAAACAAGGAAATTACTGCCATTTATGGAGCGTGTACACATCGCTGGGCACTGTGTTGAGCAATTTCATACGTTATCGCGTCTGACCTTCCTGACAGCCTGAGACCTGAGATGCTCTTCCCCTCCTCATTTTGCATGCCTGCGTCAGCCTGGCTCACTCCTCCTCATGGGTCAGCACTCACCTTGATGGTCTCTTCCTCCAGGAAGTCTCCCCTGACACACCAAGCCCAGGTTGAATCTGACTCCCCTATATTCCCATCGAAGCCTGTACCTCGTCCATCTTAGAACGTAATACACCACGTTGTAATTTCCTTTTTCATCGCTATTTCTCTACTGATTATAATTTCCAAGACAGTGGGGGCTACTATGTGTTTATAGTCATAACTTAGCATTATTTCAGCATTTGGTTCAGAATGAAGACAAAAACATACATACACACACACACACACACACACACACACACACGTATTATATTGAATAAATGAATGATGATACTGATTTTAAAGAGAATGTCGGAAGTTTAGACGAGACTAGAAACCTGGTGACTTTAAACTACCAAGCCTGTGGTCCTGATCAGCACCTACCTTGTTTCCCAGCAACTGACTTTGTAAAGCATCTGTTATAGGCCAGGCACTGTGCTTGTGTTTACACACTGTGTCTCTCCCTAACCACACACTAACTCTGAGATATATCTTCCTCACCATCTTTTTTACAAACGGGGAAACTGACCAGGCACAGTGACTCATGCTTGTAATCCCAGTACTTTGGGAGACCAAGGCAGGAGGATCGCTTGAGCCCAGGAGTTTGAGACCAGCCTGGGCAACAGCAAGAGACCTCATCTCTACAAAAAATCAAAAAAATTAGCTGGGCGTGGTGGCTGTGCCTATAGTCCCAGCTACTTGGAAGGCTGAGGCAGAAGGACTGAGTCCAGAAGATCGAGGCTGCAGTGAACTGGGATTGTGCCACTGTCCTCTAGCATGGATGACAGAGTTAGACCCCAACTCAAGAAAAAAAAAAAAAAAGAGGCTGAGAGTAGTTTAATATCTTGCTCAACATTTCACAGTCATTAAGTCCAGAGCCAGAAGTTGAGCTCCTCAGGCTGTTACCATTAGCCTCCTCCTGCCCGTTCCCCACTCCTACTCCCTGTCCCAGCTTTCCTTTCTGGACAGATTAGTTGTAGAGTGTGACTTTTGCAAAGACCTATGTGAATGGAGTAGAGAATGTTCTATGGGCTTAAGGCTAGAACTACCCTCAAATTCTTTCTTTTCATTTGCTTGAATAAAACGTATCAACTGAACAACCACACGTATTACCCACTATTAAATTAGAAAAGCAAATGGGACTGCTGTGAATGGCTCTGATTGTGGTCCTGGAGTCAGACAGCCTATGTTCACACAAACACAAACCTGTTCCTCCAGGGTTGTGTGGCCTGGGCAAGTGTCTAAACACCCCCAGGCTTGAGCTCCTTGTTTTTCAACCAGGTATGACAACGATATATCTGTCTTGGTGTTGTGTGGGGATTGGATGAAGTCATATGCATAGGTTCATCACACAATGCCTGGCACACACCTGGGCTCATTAAATGTGGGTGAATTCCTTAGGATGCTTTTGTTGCCAGTGACAAAAAAATCTTGATTTGGCTAGTTTAAACAGCGGAAAGTATTATGCCAAATAATAAGACCAAAGCTCAGGTGACTCCCTAGTTAATTCAGGGTAAACTCCCTAGTTAATTCCAGGGCTCAGCGACTCCTATGCACTCTAGTCTCCACTTTGACATCTCCTACTTCTTCACTTCCTCATGGAGTTCAATGTTCCCTGGTGTACTCCAGACCTGCATCCAGGATTTGACTTTACCCAAAAGCTAGAGAGATGCTTTAAGGCAGGAACACCAACCCTTGGGCCACAGACCAGTACCTTGGCCTGTTAGAAACTGGGCCGACAGCAGGAGGTGAACAGTGGGCGAGTGAGCAAAGCTTCATCTATATTTACAGCCACTCCCTATCACTTGCATTACCTCCTGAGCTCCACCTCCTATCAGTTCAGCAGCAGCATTAGATTCTCATAGGAGTGTGGACCCTATTGTGAACTGCACATGCAAGGGATCTAGGTTGCACGCGCCTTATGAGAATCTAATGCCTGATGATGTGAGGTGGAGCTCTGACAGTGATGCTAGCCTGGGAAGCAGCTGCAAATACAGATTAGCATTAGCAGTGAGGCTTGACTGCACAGAGGCCATAATAAATCAATTGCTTGCAGACTCACATCAAAATAATAATTTCATAAAAATAATTATTTAATTATATATTAAATTGTAATAATATAAAGTATATAATAAATGTAATGTGCTTAAATCATCCCCAAGTCATCCTTCCCCACTCTAGTCTATGGAAAAATTGTCTTCCAGGAAACCGGTCCCTGACCAGATGCCAAAAAGTTTGTGGACCGCTGTTTTAAGGTAGAACACTGAGCTCTGACCAACTGCTGAAATATCTTTGAGTCCCTGTTGATTTGTTCTGCAATTTATTCAGTTTCCTCCCTCCCAACCACCAAGAGCAGCCACTAGGAAACACCAGATTGTTATTCCTGCTTCCTTTTTCCGTCTCCTTTCACCCTCTTCTAACACCTTCTGCGTCTCAGGCCCCACCTGGGAAGTTCTGCTCTCCCTGAAGAACAGCTCCTGCTTCTTGGTGCAAATCTGAATTTCCAGCAAGGCCCTGCTCTAGGCTTTTCTAGATGAGAGCTGGCTAATCTGAGCGTCTAAGCTACAGGGACATGAGAGCAGTAATTAGTGGCACTGTTCAGAAACTCTTGTATTTTGAAATAGTTTTCATATGAAAAGTGAAAATAAAGGAATTTGATACACTGAGACAAATCAGTGGGAGAACATCTTAGCACAGGTAAAACGCTTAACCTTTTCTGTCGTTTGTCTTTTTCTTCCCTGCTTTTCTGTTTTGTTTTGATTTTTAGTTCTTACTTCAAAAGCAAAATCTCAAACCAGGAAAATTTTAAGACACAGAAAAATGGAAACAGATAAGTATAAAAACACCCGAAATTCCACATTACTAATAATCCTTTAGTATACAGTAAGTCTCCTACATATGAACAAGTTCTATTCTAAGAGCACGTTCACAAGTCCAGTTTGTTCATAAGTCCAACAAACTTAGCCTAGGTACCCGATTAACACAATCATCTGTAGAGTAGTATACTGTAATAGGCTTATAATGCTTTTCACACAAATAATACATAAAAAATAAAAAAAGTTAAATCCTACAGTGCGGTACCTAGAATAAGTACATCGGCTAGCATATAGGAGCTGGCATCAAGTGAACAGTCAAGAAGACTTACTGACTGGAGGTGGGAGATGGTATAGCTGAAGGATCATCAGCAACAGGAGATGGAGGGCAAGCTGCAAATTCACTCACACGCTACCCTCTTGAAAACAATGAGTCAGTGATGTCTGGGTAATAGCTCTTTTTTTGTCATCATAGATGACACGGGGGCACTGGATGACATTCTGAACAGCAGCTTCAACCTTTGTGTGCTGGTCTCCATTCGGGTCCTGTGCCTCAAAAGCTAACAGTGCTTCCTCAAAGAAAGAAAATTCCCTTGCCGTTTTCTACATTGGGAATCTCTTCAGTTCTCCAGTTGCTTCTTCCTCCTCTGGTCTCTCTTCGTCCTTTCTCTGGGCCTCCAGTTCCACCAGGTCTTCATGAGTAAGTCTCTCATGCACAGCAAGGAGTTCAGTGAAGGGGTCCTCTTGCAGATCTAGCTCCAGCTCTCGCTCAGGGTCACTGCATTGCTGAAGACCTCTTTGGACTCCTCGCCCACGTTCTCAAATCCATGAAAATTAGGAATAAACTGCAGGCAAAAGTTCTTCAAAATCCCATTCATGAATGTGGTGACAGCTGTAACCTCATGCCAAGCAAAGTCAATGCTTTTTGTGGTCTTGTAGATGTTATCGTCCTTCCAAGACTGTCGTAGGTTTGTTCCTGATTCATCATTCACCTTTACTGCCTGACAAAAAGTGTGACATAAATAATATTTCTTGAACATCACTATAACTCCCTGTTCTATAGGTTGGATGAGTGTCCTGGTATTCAGTGGCAGATGTACTACTTTGATGTTGGGATGAAAGTCATTAGTCCAACAAATGGGGGGCAGCCCGGAGCACTGTCAAGCAGCAAAAGAATGTTGAATATGATGTCCTTCTCCAAGCAATACTTCTCTACCTTCAGAATAAAGTGGTGGAAAAACCAATACTGGAAAATGGCCTGTGTGACCCAGGCCTGTGTGACCCAGGAAGAGAGGACTTGGCAATGTTTTTAAGGTCTCTTACATTCTGTGAATGATAAACTAAGGGAGGCTTCAGCCTTATGTCTCTGGAAGCATTACCACCAAACAACAGAGTTAGTCAATCCTTTGCTGCTTTATAGCCTGTCATCAACTTTTCCTCCTTACTGATATAACTTCCATCTGGCATCCTCTTCCAGTACAGTCCTCTCTCATCCACATTAAAAACCTGCTCAGGTGAATATGTACCTTCATTGATAATTTCTCAAAGCATCACAGGAAATTCCCAGGCAGTTACCATGTCTGCACTTGCTGCCTTGTGACTTACTTTTACATTGTGAAGGTTGGCTCTAGCCTAGAACCGATGAAACCAGTCATGGCTGATATTAAAGGATGTGCCCTCTGCTTCTTCACTGTGTTTCTTTTTCAAGACTTCATAAAGGCTTTTAGCTTTCTCTTGAATCAGCATTAAGCTGAGCAGGACTCAACACTGATGCTGATCCTGTATCCACACAATGAGCAGTTTCTCCATCTCCTCCAGCACTTTTCCATGCATCATCAATATTATTGTCAACGTAATTAGCATAGGAGACTTCCCTGTTCTTTAGAATGGTGTCAATGGTTGAATGATTCATGTTATAAGGACAAGCAATGTCTACCATCTTGTCACCTCACTCCACTCTCTCTATTACTTTTACTTTTCCTTTCCATCGTTATCACTTGGCACTTCTTAGCGGTACCAGCTACATCACCACTGCTTTTACGCTTGCTTCCAGACATCCTGGGCTTAAAATAAAGATAAGGTACTACTATACTTTATACAGTACTGTACAGTAAAGTACACAAAGGCACAACCACTTGTAGATGATTAACACACATGACAATGTACTCCAGACATGTAAACTAAAATATGTGACCAGACATGCACATTTGCATCTTTGAAAGTTCACAACTTGAAGGTTCTTATAAAGGGGATTTACTATATATGTACACACACACTATATACACACACATTACATACATACACATGCATTATATACACATGCACTATACACACACACACATATGCTAGTGGCATCTTTTTTTTGCCATGCAAGTGCTTTTTATTTTCAAACAGAGAATTATACCCTATGTCCAGTTTGGTAACTGTTCTTCTAACTCAGCAATTACAGCATTAATATATTTTTATACGAATAGATATAATTCCTCAACATATATTTTAATAGCTGCTGATTATTCCATTGTTTAAATGTACTATAGTATATTTCAGAAAGCTCCAGTTATGGGACAAAACAAACAGTTTGTACATGGGTAGGCAGGTGCGTTCTTGTGTTTTTTTCTTAAGTCATTATTGAAGAAGGTACTTCCAATTCCAGCTGTGCAATTTTGAATAAGGAATTTCTTTTATTTGACACTTGTTCATCTTAAAATGGAAATGAGGTCTACTCCTCAGGGTCATAGAATTGACCAATGAAGGCTATAAAAAAACTATGAAACTTTAGCAATGAAGCTGGAATGATTACCCCTGAGTAGAGTTGTCTTCGAAGTAAATTTAAATGATGAGCCCTTGAGGACCTCTCTGTTTGTTTATGTTAACTTTGAAAATGATTGTGTATCATTTCTATCTGGATGAGTGAGTTTGCTATGTTTCGAAGGTACCCCATTCATTGGTTTCTCCCCAGTTTTCTAGTGCTTCAGTTTCAAAATATCGCATCTTAGGGGTCCAGGCTGTGTATTCATAGACCAGGCTCATGGCTGACACCATTTTCCTCCAGAAATCTCAGCATGTGAGCCAACTTGGGCACCCTTGACTAATTTTTAACCTCGCAGTACAAGCCATAACTCATTGTCAAAGGCTGGATGGACTGATCTGGAATGTAAAGGTTTATTTATTTACTAGCTCCTTAGTGTGAAGCGGTATGTTACGGTGGTGATGGTGTTGTCCTGCCATGTGAACTGTGCACGCTCTTTAAGGCTGAGGCTTAAGTGAGGATCATAATGCTCTGACCTCAGTGAGTGGCGATTTTCCAAAGTAGCAAGAGAACTTTAAAGATATAGGAGCAGAAGTTCCAGCTGACTATCCAGAAGCCAAGGCAGAAGAGAACTTTGAGATGAGATTTTGCCTTCACATTCTGTGACTCCCCCTCCCCACCACACAGACACATGGACACAGACGTGTTCACTTTCCAGTCCTTCCTTTCAGGACCATCTCAAGTCCCTTATCTTTCATACACATTTCCCAGCCTCTTCTGTCCTCTCAGATATTCCTGTACTCTAAATTCTTTCACCACTTAGCAGTCTACTTCATACACGTCGTCACTTTATAGGAAACTATAGTCTCTGTTACCATTTCTTGTACATTTGCTTTGTCTCCCCTGACAGATATGCCCTCTGAGGTGAGGGCCATGTACACATCTGTCTCCAGAAGCTTTAGCCAGAGTGCAGCACAGAGTCCATGCTCAACCAGTTGTTTGGAAAGATTGATTCAAAACAGGACTGGCTTATCCCTTCTTGCTTGAATTCGACACACCTGACATTTAACATGAGCCCATATGCTCCTGACTCCAGACAGGGCACTTCATGGATGACAGCGTTTCTAGTCGCTCCTAAGACCATTGAATAATGGAGAAAACACCACTGAATATACAAAACACCAACTGTGTTTAGTGCACATCTACGATATATTAAAACAGAGACCCTTTTTTCCTGGGTTCCCCCTCCATTATTCAGTGGTGCTCTTCCACATAGAGGGAACATGAGACAGAGGTAGAGGATGGTCTCCAAGAGATACTGCTCAGGTCTGGAGCATGAAGAGCACGGCATGAACCCCAAGCCCAGGGAGTCAAAAATAAAATCAAGGGGCATCGTCGTGTCATAAGTCAGTGGGCGCTTGGCAACACGACAGGTTACTCATGTATGTTTGTTGGATGACTGTCATGCACAGGCTGCTGGACCCAGTGGTGACCCAGACAGAGAAGGGTCTGCCTTTCTGGTGCTCGCCACAGCTCTCACTCCATACATATGTCACATACTTATAAAGGTGATGCCAATGATTTCACAGCCTAGCTGGGTCTACATTTTATCAGTTACCTGCTTTAAGAACAGAAAGTGCTTCTCTAAAGCAAACCTAACTTTTTCCTGCCTCAGTATGCTTCTCGGATACAAAGCTATTGGCACAGAGTTCTGGGCACAGGGTAGGCACTTCAGTAAAAATTTACTGAATGAAAAAACAAAGACTAAAACTTTAGAAATAACATCTACTCCAGAGGAAAATAAATAGGTTGCTGAAGTCATAATTATTCTGGAATCCTTCACTATTAATGCCACATGCTGGAATTACCCAATTTTTATTTATTTGGGTTTTTTTTAGGTTAGAAAAAGTTTATTCAGAAAGTAGATCAGAGAGAGAAAGGGTGAATTCACTTTTCTGAGATTGGAGAGGGAACCATACGTTTAAAGAAATTGGCTGGGATTATCTAATTTTTAAATGAATGAATATACTTGCATCTTGAATCTTTAGAACATCAAAGAAAGATTTATAATGATAATAACTATGAGACCAACTGTCTTCCTTTACAGAGGAAGCTCTAGGCCAGAAGATTTAAATGTCCTGTTCAAGGTGACACAGGTAGTTTTCAGGCATCAAAATTACAGCACCTTATACAAAAGGCTATAAAATCTTTTGTGTTCCTCAATGCCCTACAAAAAAATGCATTGTTCAGTGGAACAGTTATATGCCAAGATTCCATCACAGTAATAGACTGTAAGCATTTAGTTGTTTAGTTGTATGGAAATTTTTAATTAAGAGCTTCTCAAGGAATTCTTTTTAATAAGATAACTTTCCTAAGGTAAAGAATCCAATAAATAAATAAAAATCCACCTAAATCTTCCTCTGAATGGTCCCCAAAGTACTTGCTGTGAAAACAACACAATTCCTTGCTGGGGCAACACAATGCAGCTTACAAATCTCACTTTAATTACGTGGATTCTACCTGCATTCGGTGTGTATTGGGAAATTGTAAATACTCTCAGTCTTGTCCTGACAGGTTAGTGTCATGGGTCTAGCCATGAAAAATGTGTCCGCATCAAGGAAAAGTATAAGGGTAACACCAACATAGACTAATTTCACAGCTGCACTGAGTTATGAATAATTAAATATTTTTATTTTGCAAAATGTGTTTGAGGCATTCCTTCAAAACACATTAGCAGATATGGAGGAAGTGCACACCAATAAGGCATGAATGCAACCCTTAAAGGCAGGGATCTGTGTTCCAGGGACAGAAGACTGGCTCGAGCCTCAGAGAGACTTCACTGGACCATGTAATAAAATGCAAGAGATAATCTGCTTCCAGTGAGGCTTGATCCAGGAGCTCACCCACGTCTCCAAGGACTGAGGTTTTCTCTGTCTTTCTCCCTGTTTTCCATGGGTCAAGTTCCTAAGTCTCCAAGTTCCTGTGGCTGCGTCAGATGCTCCTTTGGTGGTGGCAGGTGACTGCCACCTTTACCCCCACTCTGTCCAGGTAAAGAAAGTGAAGTGTCTGTGCTAACTTTCTTTGCGGTCATTGGGTGTCCACTTGGTTTCGACCAGCTTGGGTAGAAGGCCCACATTCAGCTTGGGTAGAAGGCCCACACTGGACCAGTCACCGGAGCAAAGGGAATGGTCTGAGGGCCTTGGGTCTGTGCCACTTGCTTGTGTCTGAACCACTTACTACAAATTGATCAGCTTAAGCCGCATATGGCATACTGGGAGCTGCGGTGGGGTCAGCTCCACTCAAAGCATTCATCAGAGAATGGGGAAGGGGGAGTTGCAGCTGATTAGCCACAGGATTCTGTTGTCTGGAGAAGGGGAAATCGAAGGTAGAAAAGCAGCTGACAAATTCCACCTCCCCCCTCCCCAGATGCCCACCAGAATCTTTTTGTAACACTTTAAATGACTTGACTTTGCAGACAACCATCCTTGCCACATGAACCACAGTGTGGTCTTTCGCTTTAGAGGACTCATTCTGCAGGAAGGCCCTTATGCTACAAAAGATGTTTCAGCGTAACTGAAGTGACAGAGGCTAGAAACTAAAAGCAAGCAGGAGTCAGAGCCAAAAGAAGAAAGGCAGATTCAGAGGCCATCACCAGGGCCAGAACCTAATCGATGTAGGTCCCACAGCCCCAACTTCGGCAGCAGCTTCTTCAACCACAATGATAGCATGTGCATAATGTTGGCACCGAGGTCTATTAGGAAAAGGGGAGATGATGTCTCAGGGAGGAAGGCTGTCTGATAACTGCAAAGAGCTTTGAAATGGATGCTGAAAGGCTCTGCTAGTCTAATCCATACTGTTAATTCACAAGAAGAGATGTTCATACCTGGGCTTTGGAGCCAGTCAGTCAGCTTCACGGGTTCACTGTGTGATCTTGGGAAACTTACTTAATCTCTCTGGCCCCAAATGTTACCCTCTGTAAAACAAGAGCATTAGGTTGATGGTGGGGGGGAGGTGTCTAGTTTGTAACCCAGTGCCATGAGAAAGATGCAAAGAATTGCACAGAAGTTAGATTGGAAAATATAGTTTTTTTTTTCAAAGTAAATTAGAGAGAGAGGAGATTCACCTCCCCAAGATAGGGGAGGGGACCAAAACTTAGGAGACATGGGAGTGGCATAGCTCAGTGAGCACATGGCCTGGCCAATGCCTATTAAGGCAATGGCTGGAAAGTAAATCAGAGAGAGAGGAGATTCACCTCTTCAAAGTAGGAGAGGGGGTCAAAGTTTAGGAAATATGACAGCAACCGTAGCTCAAAAAGCACATGGCCACACCAGAGTCTAGTAAAGCAATGGCAAATGGCTGCTTCAGGTTGAATCCTTTTAAACTTTCCCTTTGATGGGGGCAGGTCACTAAGGTGATAGGGTGGTGGTCTGTTCCACATTATCACGGAGGGCAGGTAAGCACAGGTACTGACTTCAGGTGACGGACAGCAGACAGATGGGTTGGTTAGTCACATGACTGCTACCATGGTGGGGGAGGGGGGTCTGTCTATGTCATGAAGGTCATGAAGGGCTGATTAGGTTAACTTAGGTCTTATGGGTGGAGGCAAATACTTGAAATAGAAAAGCTAATCAGTACAAAACAAGCTGGGGCGGGGGTTGTTAAACAATGATCAGTAGCTACCACTGAGAAACCAGTTCTGTCCTTGGCTAGTGATTAGAGGGAAAATTAAAGTGAACTGCTAGAAAAACATCACAGATCTGGGCAATGCTAAAATGACTGCTCACTGGATGGGTATATTGACTTCATCTTACGTCCTTTCAAAGAGTAATAACAATTCTTATTGTTAGTGTGTTATCTTGCCAGGCTTCAGTTTGCTCCCATGTAAGCAAATGGATGAATTTTTAAAATAGGAGTTATTCATTGCCTGGTGGATAATATAAGAGAGGTGGTGTGATAGCTGTGGGATGGAAGGACATCAGGACGTGAACAGAGTTGACTGAACTCATGCAGTGGGAACAATTTGGAGATGAAAAACCTGCTGATTCCCTGTGCAGATAACCTGGCTGCTCTGCTGTCCCAAGAGGAAGGGCTGTGTCCTAAGGACAGGTGCTGATTGGACACATTCCAGGGCTGGCAGGAGTAAACTCATGATATCTCTCTATAATCACTTGACTAGTTCACGCTTCATTGATAGCCACTGTTTCTACTCTAACAGCGTGAAAGTCAAAAGCATCAGCCTCTGTGTGAAAAGCATCAGCCTCTGTGTGAAGCAAAACCTTTTCTTAGGACATTTTTCAAACAATTATTATGAGAAATATACCCAGGCTCCAAGTGTATTTCTCCTGCAGAAAGTTTTTGCCCACCTATGAAAATAATGGCACTTTTTAAACAAAGTCCTGTCCTGCAGTGTGGCCAGTGTTGAGGAACCATGGTTTGGGCTGATTTCCTGTTTCACCCTTCCTATGTGACTTTGGACAAGTTATTCATACTCTCTGAGCATTGGTTTATTTTCTCATCCATAGAAGAGGGTGTGGGTAATCATACCTTGCCGGAGGGTTGTGGGGACATTTTTGATGAAAAGTACTTCACTTGATTCCTGGCACATAGGATTAGTGAGGGGCAACTGTATTTGCCAAAGCCATCTTCATTACTGTATTTTGGAATCTGGACTCAGAAAACTACACTACCTATTAAATATGAGATATATTTAAACTGAAAAATATTTTGCATTGTTGTGACTTCAAAAGTATCCACTTGTCAAGATGCCCAGGACATAAATGCCAATGGCAAACATGGTTCGAGGAACCAATCACTGAATTTCTAAAAGGAGAGGATCCCAAGGAGTCCATTAGCATGCCCTGTTGATTGGCTGAAAAGGAAAACAAATTTTTCTGAGTGATGAGAATGTGACAGAGCTTACAAGATGAACAATTAAAGTTTGTTGATTTTCTTGCATGTTATATGTGCTTCAATAATATAAGAGAACATGCAAATATGTGGATGTATGTCTTTTAAAAAATAATCTGTGGCTATTTCACTTTTATAATATATTTTGATATTTTAGATAGTATTAAATACCTACTGTACATAACACAATAAACACAATAAAAATATAAAAAGTTCAAACTAAAAAAAAAAATCCTGTCCATGTGGCCCCACCTTTACTCCACCATTTTGATTACTGTACTTTTAAAAAGGCATCATCCTGCCAGACATGGTGGCTCATGGCCAGTGCCCAGTGCTTTGGGAGGCTAAGGCGAGAAGATTGTCTGAATCCAGGGCTTTGACACCAGTCTGGACAACTTGATGAGACCTCATCTCTACAATAAATCAAAAAATTAGCCAGGTGTGATGACACATGCCTGTAGTTCCATATACTTGGAAGGCTGATGCCTAAGGTCAAGGCTGTGGTAGCCGTGAGTGTGCCACTGCATTCCAGCATGAGTGAGACTTCAACTCAAAAGTAAATAAAATAGCATCATCTGTACACAGGTACAGTTGACTACAGCAGTAATGGTGCTGATACAACAGACAGCAAAACAGCCTGTGGTTTACTGAAAAGACTGTGCACTTCAGAGCCCAGCTGCTTACTAACTAGTATGACTCTGACCAAGTTGTTTAAACTTTCTAGATCTCAGTTTTCTCTATTAATATTTCTTCACAAAATTGTTGTTTAAGTTTAGATAATACATGTCATCAGTTTGGTCCATAGTGAGCACTCAATGAACAGTTTTCATTAGTGTACTTTTTGGTTTTCTGATTTTTTTCCTGGTTCTTGACAAGAGTTGGGTGCATTGGATTTGTCCCTGAATTACCCTTCCTATGTTAAAAAAAAACTTAAAAAATGTCTAACTCATTTCTAAAACTGTGTCTTGTCCTATTGGTTAATTAATAATTTCAGTTTGGATGCCAAAGCATTATGCTCTTTAGGAATCTAAGCCCTGTTGTCCCAGACAGGCTTTGGATTCGCCATGGCTTTTGACTCAGGTATGCTAAGATTCTCTTACTTCAAAGGTGAACAGTCATCATCTTGTAACCACTAACCAGAAAGTATCTTTGCCACAGACCCATATCCTGAAGAGGACTCTTAACCCCAGAATGAATGTGCTCCATGATGCCATTTCCACTTAGAATGCTTCCTTCATTGTGGAGAATCCCCAGAGCCTTTCCTGGACTGATCTACATATATATCTAGATACCAGAGGGGACCCCAAAAAAACCCAGAACTTATTTATAAAAAATTGGGTATTTATTCTTACATGTTTAAACTTCAGTCACCTTCAAAGTACTCTCTGTTTGATATAACACACTTATTGAGATGCTTTTTTCACTGCTCAAAACTGTTTTTGAATTTGTCAGTTTTTATGCCTTTTTGTGTTTCTGCTGTTTTTTGTTTCACCTCTTCCAAATCGGCAAAACACTTTCCTTTGAGGACTTTTTTCATCTGGGAAAAAAAAAAGTCACTGAGGGTGAGATTGGCTGAACATGGAGGGTGGGGCACAGGAATCATGCCATTTTTGGTCAAAAACTGCTGAACACTCAGCGTGGTATGGGCAGGGGCAGTGTCACTATAGAAGAACCAGTCGCCTGTTTGCCACAACTCAAGACATTTCTTCCACAAACCTTGATGAAACTTTCTCAGAACTTACAGATAAAAACTTTGGTTGACTATTTGATCCAGAGGAACAAATTCTGAATTTACTACGAGGGGCTTGCCCTCCAAAATCTGGTTTTCTGGGCTCCCCCCGCCCCTTGTATATACAGACAGCTGAACACACCCATTTGTAACACTCCCCAGATGACTGTATGATGAAAACAGGGAATTAAAACACAGACACTGCTTTTATCTCCAAACTAGCTATAGTAATGATTTTTTAAATTGCAGGCTGATCCTGCTGCTCTGAAAATAACAGATATATTCTATGCATAAGATATGTGCACTATACCTCACAAAATAAGTGCTAGTCATTCAAAGATCTAGGTGTCTGGAGTCAGAAACTGGAATGCATTTGTGGGAATATATACATATAGATGTATATTACAAAGGTATTAATACTAGCCAACCTAAATAAGCCACCAGTAATAACGATACTAATGATGACACTGGCAACAAGACTAGTGGCTTTCCAGTGATTGAATGCCTCTTGTGAGCACGTGTTGTGTTAAGTGCAATTTAAACGTTATGCTCTCCAAATTGATCTGCACATACACCCTGTAAAGGAAGTACTGTATCTCTTATTTTAAAATAAGGAAACTGAGGGTCAGAGAGACTGACTCATTTACCCAATGTCACAGCTGCCAGAGAATGTGCATTAATGAGTTATGAAAGAAGGCCATGGCAGTATTGATAATGAGGAGCCTCTTGGGCCAGGACGCGGGAAAGGATGAGGATGAGGCGCTATCAGGTAGAGTCAGTGCCAATGGGGACAGGAGCCCGTGCAGTCGCTTCTCCCCAGCTCTGCCTCCTGAGCCCTTAGGCAAGAACAGCCTTACAAAAGAATGCCTGGGCCACAGAGACAGAGTTCAAACTGTGGGATCTGTGGGTCTGCAGCCACTGCTCGAGGTGACCTTGTCATGGTGACAGGGCTCAGTAATTCCACCGTAGCTCTGGAAGCTTACAGAGGCTTCACTGAAGCACTCAGAGACAGACACTTCATTTCCTTTGGCCCTGGGGCATCCTGTTCAATCAACTTGCTCCCATCATCAAAATGAAGAAAATAAAGACTCCCCTTCCCTTCCCTGTCTGCCCAAGAATCTTACTTTGGCTGAGCCAAAACCAAGGCAAATGCTGCCAGGAGATGGGAAGGGAGTTCTTTCTGAGGCACGCTTTTGACGGAGTAGGACGTTTGAGATTCTGTGTAAATGGTCAATTCCCTGTATCAGGCTAATGGCCATACCACTCTCCTTGGTGCCTAGGTCCTATCCCTTCTTTTCCATGGAATTTCATGTGTTCCAATACAGAAATATGGTCCCCTTACTAGAGTCTGAATTGGTCAAAGTCAAGACTTTAATTTAGAGTATGGCAAGTTAGGAACACATTTTTCTTCCTGCCTCAAACAGACTAGAGACCACTAGTGCTGAAGCTGAGTCAGCTCTAATTCCCTCGAGGACTGTGACTGGCTCTCCTGTTCTGTCAGCATGACTCGCCAAAGATGTTCACCTTTTGATTCTCTTATGCTTTGCCCTGGGCACTCACCAAGCCTGTTTTTAGCAGGCCTGGCTTCTTGCCCAGTTTCCACTGGAGCTTTGGCCCAACTCCTGTGATTTGGCTGGAAGCAGGAAGAACTAAACTTGGCCTGGTGGCCCACATCCCAAGTGCCCTCATTTCACAGGACATCCGGCTTTTTGTCTGCCTTCCTGACCAGGCCCCATGAAGTTGCTCACAAATTCTGTTGCTCACAAAACTCCTGCTCCCCTCTTTCAGGTTTCTCACCCTGTAAGGGAAAGGAGAGAGCAGAGCAAGGTTTATAGCATGCTGTTGGTATTTGAGGATATTAATTCATAGCACCCATTTCTTCTCTGGGTAAGGAATAAACTAAGTAAATTGAAAGAGACCAAAACATTAGTTATGTCATTGCTAAAGCAAGATTTGAGAAGGCTTGGACCTGCAACCAAAATGGCTTCCTGCCCTTTACCCAAGAGAAGTTCTTAGCCAGAACAGCTAGACAATTGCAGAATTCATCACTCTTTCCCTTCCAGGGGCAAGGTCTTCCTGGGAAGTGGGGGGATTATAGGAAACAGACAAAGATGTGGAGACTATAAGGAGGCAGAGAGAGACAGAAGAAAGTCCCCACTGGCTCCACCCATCAGGGAATCACGCAACCAAGAAGGTGGCCTGATCTTGGACATCTCACCAGTCTGCACTTCTGTGGGCAAGGAAGAGATAGGAGATCCTTCAGAGAAGGCAGAAGTTCCTAAATTCATGAGCTGGTGGGAATCCAGGGAAAGGGGAAATTACGATCCCCACCTCACCCCATTATGAACCCTTATCAGTGCACAAATACAAGAGATGTATGAACAAGTAACCAAAAGGAAGACTCTGGAGGCAAATGAGAATGACAAGGAAGAGAAAAATGGAGAGATGAGTGTAAAGTGAGAAGGAAACATTATAAATATAAAATAATCTGATGGATAATTTAGACCCAAGTATCTATTGACATTTATCATACTGACACTTTAAAAAATTACTGAATATTATTCATTGTGACCAAAATACACTAAGATTGTGGAAGAAGGAGAATAAGAGAAAAATGGTTGGCACTCTCAAGTCACAACTGCGTACTCAAAAATATACCTTTTATAAGGTTTTCTGAGACTAGAATAGTTTTTTAATGACTGATATTTGTTTACTGAAGCAGTTAAAAGCCTCATGGAATATAAACGAAGATCACATCTTCATTATTCAATTAGTTCAGAGTTTTAACTTTATTGAAATAACCAGATTTTAACCCAATTTTCAATAAGGCACTTTTTGCCTCCTTTGAAAATGCTAGGAGTTTAGAAGTGGCATCACCAGGTCAAAGGAAATCTTACACTTGGGACAAGACAGCCAGTGACCTCATATCAGGAGCTGCCAAACACTCCCTTTAATGGGAGGATTTCCTTCATGCCCAAGGAAATCATGGGTTTTCTATGGTAGAAGAGCAAGAGGGTGGGAATCAAGCCAGTGCTTCACAGCGCTTCTCTTAGTAGGCCTTTCCAGGGGTGTTCTAATAAAGCTACACAAACTTTGGAGCAAAAAAAGCTCTTGTTTAGGACAGCTGGCTAATCTTCTTGGATTAATCAAGTTGGAACCAACTTGACAAGATACTGACTTGTTAAGAATAGCAGTGCACACTTGACCGAACTCCCCATTAATGCTATTTTTAAAAATACCTCGAGACTTAACATTTTTATAAAAATAACTTGGTATTCTTTGCCTACAAGTGTGACCCATTTAAGGAGGAATTTATGGCAGCTCAGTTCCTCAGTGATCTCATAAAAATATGAAAGAGAGACATTTGCTTTTGAATATACAATAAATGCTAGCATATCAAAGTGGAAAAAATATTTTGCAAAGTTTTCCTCTCAGGATTATCATGGCCCTTTGAAAATTTTATCATATACAGATAAAGTTTCTCACAATCTTTGTGGAGCTAGAAGAAGAACTCAAGATTCTTGATTCTCATTCAAGTCCTACAGACACAGATCCTATTTAAATGCATCTTAGAGCAGAAGTAAGAATACTTTTTGTATATTATGAACCAGATGCATTTAAATGAACCATTAGATGATTACACACACACACTATTATGTGAGTATATTACATTGGATTTTAGTGCCTATCTTGTTGGACTCTTTTCTTTGCATTGAGGAAGCAAGGGGTCATATTGGGGAATCCCATGTGTTAAGAAACTGTAGGCAGTTTCAAGGAGTTGAGGGCAGCCTGCAGCCAGCAAGATAATGAGGCAGATTCAAGGAACTGAATTATACCAACGATTACCTGAACTTGGAAGTGGATCCTTCCACAATTGAATCTTGGATGAGACCACAGCCCTGGCTGACACCTTGATGATTATAGCCTTATAAGACCTTGAAGCAAATAACCCAGTTATACATGCCCAGATTCCTAACTCACAGAAACTGTGAGATAATAAATGTGTGTTAATTTCAACTGACGTTTGTGGAAATAGTGTTAAGTATCAAGAGAAAACTAATATAATATATGTCCTATGGTGGAATGATTATCCGCCTCTCAGAGGCTGTCTTTAAGGAATTCCATGAAACAGTAAAATGAGTAGAAGCAGGTATAAATACCTAAAATTACAGTTAGAATAATGTCCAAGTGTCTGATTCAAACCAGGACCTATTTATTACATAGACTGTACAAAGGTTGGGCATTTGGAAGTTCATATTCTTGCAGCAATGAATACCTGGGAGAAACAGAATGCCCTACTCCTTGAAAGACCAGAACAATAGATATACTACACTATGCTCCCATCAAGCTTTGAAATGATATTGGAAAAAGTCTATTTCCCACATAGTTCTTATTAGACCAAAAGATACCTTTAAAAATTAACTATAATTCAAATGCAAAAACAGTAGGTACATCTTTCTCATTCCTTAAAACAAAGAACAGACTTCTTAAAAACAGAGTCTCAGAATTAAGTCAGGCACAGAAAGATAAATACTGCATTTTCTTATTCATGTGGGAGCTAAAAGACAAAGTTAAGCCCATGGAAGGTGAGCGTAGAATTGTAGGTATTAGAGGATGGGAAAGGTGGGAGGAAGGGCGAATGAGGAGAGGCTGGTTGATGGATATAAAATTACATTTGGATAGGTCCAACGAGTTCTGGTGTTCTATAGCACTATAGGGTAAGTAAGGTTAACTTTGATTCATTGTATATTCTCAAAAAGCTAGAAGAGAGGACATTGAATGCTCACCACACAAAGAATTGATAAATGTTTGAGGTGATAGTTCTGCTAATTGTCCTGATTTGATCATTACATATTGTACACATATATGGAAATATCACTCTGTACTCCATAAATATGTACAATTATTATGTGTCCACTAAAAAAAAGGAGAAAAATTTAAAAACCTAGAGGTTCAAAGGTCATTGTTTTTCTTCTTTGTCAGCAGCTAAAGTGATGTAGCTGAAGAAATTACACAGCGAAGAGAAACCTGCTTAATGAAAATTTTCTTCACCCTCTTTTATTTTCTGCCTCTCAAGCGTGACTTCACCAGATTAGTGGTATTGTCAGAGTAAGGAGGTCTTTTGGAACTACCCAGCATAGCTGAGAACAGCCCTGAACAGTGTAGCCCATGACAATGACAGAGGGATGTGGAGGCCTGAGACCCCAATCCTTCACTCCTCTGTGGGAGAATAGATAACCAAGCTTTTTTCCCAGTCAGAGGGTAGAAATATTACAAAACTTGCATTCAATTTCCGAGTGGAAACCAGGAGCTTTGATTGTAAAGAAGCATCTATTCTGCTTAAGAAAAATCAAACTTGGGTAACATGAGGGAGAACCAAATAAACTGATTAGGATGAATTCACTGAGTCAACAGAAGTGCTAGAGACTGGGGGACAAGGGCTCCTAGCCATTTAGAGCATGGTTTGGACATGAAACTACCAACTGTAGGTCTAGGATAGCTAACAGGTCTCGATGTTTAAGGATAGTGCCCACTAGGAAAGTCTGCTAGATTAGGAAAGGCTGCTAGAGTGTGGTCTAGAAGGACTTGAAGATGAGTCCATAGGAAAGAATTCTCTCGGAAGAGTTGGGTACCTATGTCCAGTTATCCTTAAAGGCACCTAAACTTTGATACAAGTCAGTCACGTGTGCTGAGGAGAGTTGATAGTCAGAGGCCAAGGGTATTACATATCAGAAGACTGCACAAGGAAATTTCACTAAAGGAGCCCCACAGGAAGGGGGTAAATTCCCTCCCAAACCACACTAGCCTGTGTTGAAAACACTTCTTTTGTTCAATGAGCACTGTCAAGGCTAAAACTCGATATATTTCCAAACAGATTAAGGCAAGTTTTCTTGGTTTTGACTTTTGCTTGTTTTGTTTTCACATATTACCATAAAGCTCCTGGACTTGGTGACATTTTTATGAAAAATTCTCTCAGCATTTAAGCAACACAATTTTCACTAACATCCAGCAGTTTAAATGTCTGCTGGAATAAAGTGCTATTTTAAAGCAAATCCAGTGTAGAAAATAATGCATTCTTCTTTGCTTTTCAGAAGGGTTCCTTTAGTGAGCCCTTAGAGGTACAATTGCCAAGTTATTTTGTCATTATTGGTGATAGACTGGCATTGGTCCTACTACACATTTACCCGATTTTCTACCTCTAATTTAACTCAGGTATCTGGCCTTCTGCGGTAAGCTTCCAGAATGAGACTGAGTTATCCACAAAGCCTTCTAAACTTTGATTCTAGCTTCCATGTTATAATGGTTTAATTAGCAAAACCTTTGAGGAACAGCAGAGTGCACTCAACTACAGACCCTGCAAAACTGAAAACTTCCATGACTGTTCTCTGCAGCCTCCCCTTCCGAGGGCTCCCTGAGCAGCTGGGAGGTGAACAGCAAGTCTTGGTGCCCTTTTTCTGATGCTGTTTTGAAGTGAAATGTTTTTGGATCTAAAAAGATTCCCATTAGCCGGTTTCTTCCCTATTTCTATGTCTAAGGATGATCAGCTGCTCAGGTCTGGCTCTTCTGGGAATCTAACCTCCTGCGCTACAGGCCAGGCCTCCAAGGAATGTTTCCACGGTTCACCGGAGCAAGGAAGGAAAGGAAAGAGGCCAGCAATTGCAAACAGATCTTGAATCATTTCCTACAACACAGTTAGGCTTCTGGAATCCCTAAAGGGTCTCTCTACAGAGGCTGTCCAAAGGGAAAATTTTAATGCTTATGGTTTTTCATTCAACAGAATACTATGCAGTCATTAAAATAAAGTAGTAAAAGCAGGTTCAACTTCAGGGAAAGCTGTTCATTAGGTATTATTAATTGTAAGTCTTTACTTGTAGGTTTGGACAGCATACATATAAATAAAACAAGAAGTTTGAGAAGATTCATACCAAAGTGTCAATGATGACTAATTCCAGGTTGAAGGGGGTATAATGAGCTTTCTTTTCTTCCCTCCCTTCTTTTTGAATGTTCTCAGTATTCTATAGTGAGCATTTATTACTTTTGTGCATTTCGAAAAGATGTTCACTGGTTTCCCTGGGTTGACCAAGTGGATGTTTAGACTTTCCCTGTTCCTGTCTTTACCACACAGGGTTCTTGTGCCTTGCCATTCTGGTTCCACAACAGATAGTATGTTTTTATTTATTCATTCTTTTTGAGTCAGGTTCTCACTCTGATATCCAGCCTGAAGTGCAGTGGCACAATCACGGCTCACAGCAGCTTTGACCACCTAAAATCAGTTGATCCTTTTGCCTCTGCCTCCCGAGTAGCTGAAACTACAGGCGTGTGCCACTGTGCTCAGCCAATTTCTCACTTTCTTGTCCAGGCTGGTCTTGAACTCCTGGGCTCAAGCAATCCTCCTTCCTCAGCCTCCCAAAGTGCTGGTATTACAGGCATGAGCCACTGCATCCAGTTGCAATAAAGAAAAACTCAAACCTGGAGTTAAATGCCAGCAACACCTACTACGCAAGTGATCTTTGGAAATTTGGTTAACTCAATGACCTTCAGATTCCTTGTCTATAAAACTGGGGAGCTACTACCTACATTCAAGCACTATGGTCAAATGAGGGAATAGTTTTATTCAACTGAGGCCAAATGAGATATTAAATTGAAAAGTATTTGTCAACTGTAAAACAATCTCCATTTGCTGGCTTTTTTGAAATAATTCTTGTTGTCCACACAGGAATAGGAAAAGACAAGAGATTCAAGCCCAGGGTGACAGGACCACTGCTCATAAGCGGGTTAGGGACACGTGGAGACATAATCACTCATTTCTAACAGAAATGTTATTATCTAAATTGAATTTCCCTAGTTGTTTCGGTAATGGTCTTTCTAGTTATTTATTCCCAATCTGGTATTTAATCAAAAAGCCTTTAAGAAACAGAAGCTGTGAGACTGAGGGAAGTGTTATATAAGTAGCAGGACCAGAGTATAAAGTGTACTGAGATGTAGCCAAATGTGGCTGCTGGTTACAGTGTTCGAGAATAACAGCACCAGGGTCAAAGCAACACAAAAAAGCCGGATTCTCTAAAAAGCGCCAAGACTTTTCTGTGTGAGAGCTGGATTATGGCAGGGATTAGACAGAAAACAATCATGTTAAAAATAGCAACCAGAGTTGCCCTTTTGACAAGGAATTGATTATCCCAACGAAGAGTATTAGCATAAACAAATAAGCCTCACTGAATAAAGAAATAAAAGTAATTGTACCTTGTTTGTTACTGATGTGCCTGTTCCTGCTTACTCACAATACAGACACAGCTAAATACTGTTTTGCTCAGAAGCTATTTCACAGGAGACCTGAGAATATACACAATAGTAAGACGCCTAGGGTACAATCTACTTGAGCACACAATACATGTTGAAAGCTTTGTGGGTTTCATTTTCCAAAGAAAAGTTGCAGACATTGTGCAATGAAAACTCATACATCTTTTACCTAGATTTACCAAATGTTAACATGTCTCATTTTTCTTTCTCTCCATATACACATACTTTTATATGTGTAGTTGTTGAACCTTTAAAGAGGAAGCTGTAAATTTAAATTTTCATGGGTTTGTCTTTTATGAATCTAAATGTCTGAAATTTACTTCCCAACTCCAAAGGTAGAAAACATTTGGAGTTTTTAGCTGCATTACAGACTTCTCTATTTAACTTTCCAAAATGCCCACGGAAGATATATGTAATGCAGTAACCACAAATCTGAGAGGCCTTGCACTTAATGTTTATCTATGCCAAATAAGTCACCTGGAGGTCCATCAGGAAAAGATATTGGTTTATTAGAACAATTGTACCCCACATCTTTATAATAAAAAAAGAACAAAAGAATAATGTGAATCACAACTTGATGTTTATAAATGCTGTTTATAAAAACAAAAACAAAAACAGGAGGCACCGATGGCAGTCTGTCAGTAAAAAAAAACCTTACAACTCAACACAGTATAGCAAGCAGTTTTATAATCAAGCAAGTTAATTATTCAAATTGTATATGTTGTTTACAGTTACATTGGTTAAGAGTGGTGCCATTGTTTTCAGCTTTGCTCGATCACCTGCACCCTGTGACTCACCTGCATCCTATGATTCGTTATTGGGACTATGCACATCTTCAGAAACCATCCTTGGCCAGAGGCTGCTGCCTGAGGGAGCGGGAAGAAAATGTCAGGTAAAAGGGTCTGTGTCCAGACAATACCTCACAAGTTGTCTTTGCAATTGTGCTTTTGGGTTCCAAGACTAACTGCCCTTTAATAATAATGTGTCCTGTCCTAAGTCACTTAATCCTCCTCAAACTCAGTTTCCTTACCTGTTGCAGGAAGCAATTATACCTATGTCCTTGGACTGCAGTGCAGGTTAAATGAAATACCATGGAAAGCACTTTGTAAACTACACATTTTCTATGCTTGTCTATGGTTGGAACTGCTGTCTCTAAAGCAGTGGTCCTCCAGCTTCAGGTTGTATCACAATCAATGAAGGGCTGTGATAACCCAGATGGCTGGGCCCAACTCCGGAGTTGGATTCAGTAAGTCTGGGTGGGCCTGAGAATCTGCATTTCTTATACATTCCCTGGTGATGTGGAAGCTGCTGATTCCAGAACCAGACTTTGAGAACTCACCACTCTGAAGCATGGAAAGGATGGGCAGATTTGTTTCATGGTGCTCACATTTGAGAGAAAGCTAAGCTTAGTAGAAAAGTACTCTAAAGTGGTACTTCACAAACCTTAATGGCCTACACATCACTTAAGAATCTTGTTCTAAGTGTATTTTACTGCAGTAGGTCTAAGTTGGGCCCGTGATTCCCAGGTGGTGCTTGTGCTGCTGACCCACTGACAGTACTCTGACTAACATGGCTAAAAAAAAATAGCTCATGACTGTGTATTTGCTTTCTATCTATCATACTCAGTGATCTATCACACTCAGTGATCTATCACAGAAACAGAACAAAGTACCATATGTTCTCACTCATAAGCGAACCTTGAACAATATCGTAATATTATAAGAAAGGGATTGGCAGTGGTGGGAAACTGCCAGGGAAGGGGGGTAGGATTGGCAGTTGAGGGAAACTGCCAGGGGAGGGAGGGGCATACTTCATCAACTAGGGTACCTGCATGATTAATGTTTATATACCTAACCCTGAATTGTTCCCCACATATTTAAAATAAAATTTTGAAAAGATTAAAAAATTTAAACAAATTTAAAAAGCATAAGAAAATGTTGTCTCCTATTCATTACTAAATATTTTAAAATTCTTGCTCTCAATTACTTGACTATTCTTCAGATAAGGTTGGACAGTGAGTTCAACCTTGTAAGAAACAAGGTTTTTCTCTTTCTTTTTTCTTTTAAATTTCCTATTGTTGTTGTTTTGTCAAAATCTCTCTGTCGCCCAGGCAGGAGTACAGTGGCATGATCATAGCTCACTGCATCCTCACCCTTCTGGTCTCAGCCAATCCTTCTGCCTCAGCCTCCCAAGTAGCTGGGATTACAGGCATGAGCCACCATGCTAATTATTTGATTTTTTTTTTTTTTTGGTAGTGACAAGGTCTCACTATGTTGCCTAGGCTGGTCACAAACTCTTGGGCTCAAGCTATCCTCTTGCCTCAGCCTCCCAAAGTGTTGGGATAACAGGTATGAGCCACCATGCCCAGCCAAATTACCTTACTTAATAGGAGATTTGAAGGAGCTTACAAAAAATATATATACTCCAAAAAGATAACTGAAAAAAATCTGCTTTGCATCTATGGCTGTTGCCTGCCAAAAAGACAAAGGTATTTCATGAGAGAAGGCAAAGCAGTATTGTGTTTCTTCCTTCTATTTTCAGGTTACACATAATGATTGTACATATTTATAGGATATTTCCATACATGTAGTGATCAATTCAGGGCAGTTAGAATATCCATCACCTCAATTATCTATCATTGCTTTGTGTTGAGAACATTCAAAATTCTCTCTTGTAGACTTTTGAACATATACCCGCGATGTTATAGAACAGGGGTCCCCAACCCCTGGGCTGTGGGTGGGTCCTGGTCGTTGGCCTGTTAGGAACCAGGCCACACAGCAGGAGGTGAGCAGCAGGCAAGCAAGCAGAGCTTTGCCTGCTGTCAGATCAGTAGAGACATTAGATACTCATAGAATCACGGATCCTATTTTGAACTGCACACGTGAGGAATCTAGGTTATGTGCTCCTTATGAGAATCTAATGCCTGATGAGCACCTCCCTGGGAAAACTCTTCCATGAAACCAGTCCCTGATGCCAAAAAGGTTGGGGACTGCTGTATAGAACACTAGAATTCCTACTATACAGCTGTACTTTTGTATCTCCACATTGTTCCCTCCTCTCCACCCTTTCCTAACCTTTAATACCCACAATTCTCCTATTTCCATCAGTTCAAATTTTTTTTAGCTTCTACATGAGGGAGAACAAGTGGTATTTATCTTCCTGTGTCTAACTTATTTCACTTAATGTAATGTCCTCCAAGCTCATCCATGTTGCTGCAAATGACAGAATGTCATTTTTTAATGGCTGAATAATATTCTATTGTGTATGTGTGCTACATTTCTTTATTCGTTTCTCTCATGGTGATTTAGGTTAATTCTATATCTTGTCTATTGTGAATATGGCTGCAATAACCATGGAAGAGAGCAGTATTGACCCATCATTTAAAATATCTTAAGAATTAATTCATATAGAAGAGTTCATTCTCTTACAATAAAAATGTTTACCCCACATATTTGGCATTTTTATGGGGGTGGGTGGGAGAAGAACTATTTCGGAGGCAGAGCTATTAGAACTTGCCGATGATCTGAAGAAATTTTTTAAAAAGCAAATAAATAAGCAAGAAAACCAAAGACAGATTTCAAAGAGTAATGAAATTCATGTTAGTGTCTTCGTTCAGAGAAGGAGAAAATTAGTAAGGGAGAGCAGGCTTGAGGGAAAGCAAGAAGAGGAAAGATGAATAATAAACTGTAGTGAATAGAGTTTGGGGCTCACGGTGGCATCTCCCTGGACCTTTCCAGTAAACGGTTGGAAGTATGGGACTGTGGCTCAAGGAAGCCAAGGGAAGAGAGAATTTCAAGGAAGGTCAGATGCAACAGTCACCACTGCCAAATACTGCTGATGTAGTGACACATGTGGACTGAGCTTTGGAACAAGTTAATGAGCAGTCTTCCAAAAGCAATTTTAGTAGAACAGTGATGTTAAAGTTCAAAGTCAAGGAGTGAGATAATAGTGATTGCAAGGCGCTGGAAAATTGGTCTCCTGTAAGTCACTCTTTCTAGACAGGTGGTGGAAAATGAAAAGAATAAGGAAACAATCTCAAACAAAAGTATTTCAGAATCACCCACTGCTCAGCCCCACCTTGAACTTCTGATTCTATCGGTCAGACAAGAGGGCCTAACACATTCCCAGTGCTAATGCTGCTAGTTTGGGATCACTCATTGGAAATCACTGATTTAGATCAGGGTTTTCAACATTAGGTACTGTTGACATTGTAGACCAGATAATTCTTGTGCGGAGCCGTCCTGTGCTTTAGAGCATGTTTAGTAACACATCTGGTGTCTACTCATTAGATGCCACAAGTTGTGAGGATCAAAAACGTTTGTATGCATTACCAAATGTCTCGAGGGTACAAATTGCACTCAGTAGGGAACAACTGCTTTAGATAATTCAACAAATTGAGAGAGACTGTCTGCAAGCAGATCCAGAACACAGAAGGGGTCTAGAAATAAAGATATGCAAGAAGCAATGGACTTCTGGATAGGCATCTCTACTCTTGGAAATTAAATGGTCAGATTATGAGTGAGGGCTCAGTTTTTAGCTTTTAATGACTTAACCCTGGAAAAACCAAGCTGGAACTAGTAATTTCAGGTTGCTTTCAGGTTTCTGCATCCTGGAGCCCTGGAAAGCACTTCTATTAAATTATCTACAATTTATGAATACTCCTTTGTTTTCATCTAAAATATGGTCTTCCTGGATCACTGCCTCACTTATGTTTAAGTGTCCTTGGCAATGACTCCTTTCTTTTGAAGGCCCTGCCATGTTAGAAAAAGCAATGTTCCATACTTGGTGGGCAAGTTTTAATATTCCATGCTCAAAAAAGTTTTTTGAAATAAAAAATACACTGGTATTTAGTGAATTTTTACAAACATAGATCTTGCAACAGTGGACCATCAGTCCTTCCAACAGTGAAGGCCCCGATTCCCGCCCCCCGCCCCCCACCAGCATGCTACCAATAAAGCCTTGCCACTCAGATGACCTCCAGACTGGCAACACGAGCATCATCTGAGAACTGGTTATCTGAACTCCTATTTTTTCAGGATAGTGGTTGTGCATTTATTCATGTAACTTTGATAAATGCCCATTTCCCTCTCTAGGCTAAAACCCCATGAGGGAAAAATCTGCTCACTGTTGGACCCCAGAGTGCCACACACACGTGCACATACATACACACATATCAGTGTTTAAAAACATGTTAAAAATCAATGAACTGCACCCTGGAATCCCATACTTATCTGCTTCTCCAATTCCAACCCCCAAAAGGGCTTCAGAAGAGGTTTAGCTTCTTAACTAACATATTCAGAAGACCTGAGTTTCTTAGATTTCTGAGGGATGATTAGGAATGATTTCTGTGATAAGGAAATACGGAGTTTTTCTTAAGTTTTTACTTATTTATTTATCCCAATTCGAGGCCCTAGCCACTAAGTGTTCTCTGAGTACTGAAAAGAAAGAAGCCACTGAACATATTCTCTATAATTCTGCATGAGGGCTAACTTTTATTCTTAAATAATAGTATTAATTTTGTTTCTTTGTGTTTTCTCTTTCAGGAAAGGTTAAGTATGAGTAAAGTATTATAAATTAACATGATCACTAGTAAGAAGACTTTTTACTTATAACTTATGTATTTACTTATAATTTGTACTGCCTTTCCACAGAATAATTTGAGGCAAATGTTTACAATGAAATGACCATAAAACATAATTAAAGCAATTGACTAAGGCACAACATGGGCTATTGTGATCTTCTGATCTTGCTTTCTCTGTGTATGATGACAAAAATATGAGTCTCATATTTTATAACCTAGAAAGCATAATACTATAGGCAGTATCTTTGTCCCCACTATCCAAGCAGTAACAGGAGTCTGCTAGAGGTAGCTTTTGTGAAATATCATTTAACTACCTCAATACTTTTTCTCAGTCACACACACACATACACAAACACACACAAAACTTGAAAAATACAAGAACAGACAACTGGCTTTATTAACAGTGTTTTTTATTTACAAAGGATTGTTTTTTATTTGGCCTTTTGGAAAACCACTAACATGTTTCACTTTAGAAAACATTAAAAAATAAACAAGATGTTTTACAGTACTTTGGATAACTTCTTCCATCAGTTTAGTGCAATGTATTATTGGCACCTAAAAGTAAAATTTTCAATTATTTTCCCCTTTCATCTTCAGCTGGGCAGTTTATATGACCAAAAATGAAATGAATCATTCAAAATGGATCTAAGGCCATATTTTCTGCCTTTACTCAAAGGCTTACTGATTTATATCCCCGCTTCAGCCCTGCCTCTATCATGTTAAATGATAAAAGACCTTCTACAGTACCTATTGTTCAAAAAACTTTACCACCACTGTCCTGTGGAACTTGGGAGAGTCCAATTGATAAGAGAAACTGAATTATACTGATGAGGTGAAGGAAAGGTCTGGTATGCTGGGCAGGGCACTCTTTCTCAGAAGCCAAGTAAACTTGTCTCACACAAAGCAGAGAGAATGCACCAGATAAAAATCTCTCTGAACTGTGTTCCTTGAGGGGGTCTCTTTAAAAAATCTAGACATCATCCACTGATCAAGTGAGTCTTTTACCTTCACCAAGAAAAAGAAAAATCTAAAAACACTGTCACATTAGGCCATTAGTGAGATACTAATATATCTGTCCATCACACTCTCTTTTGGAATAAATAGTTTTTTTGGTATTTTTTCTTTTTGCTTTAATACTGCTAGGTTTGCCATCAAAGGGAGAGGCATTTTAATGACTTCAGCATTTGGTGGGCTCTTCCCCTTTTGATCTTTCTGCGTTGGGAGGTCAAGAGGGAAGCGCCTAAATTAGAGCCCAGTCCAAACTACTTGGTTCTGAAGATTTTCATTGTATACCAGTGGTAGGATCAGAATATCTTTTTGGGAGATTCTGCAATCGGTTACTTTACCTTAAGGTACGTTAACCATCTTAAATAGATAAATGTTAATCTAAGCTTTTAAAAGTAGAGAAAGGAGAGAGAAAGAGAAAGAGAGAGGAGGGGAGGGAAGGAGAGAGAGGGAGGGAAAGGAAGAGGGACAGAGGAAGAGAGGGGGGAGAGAAAGAGAGGGAGGAAGAGAGGGAGAGGAAGAAGGAAAGGCGGAGAGGGAAAAGGGGGTGGGAGAGGGAGAGGGAGAGGGAGAGGGAGAGGGAGGGAGAGGGAGAGGGAGGGGGGGGGGAGAGAGAGAGAGAGAGAGAGATTTTTACACTTCTTTTTATAATGGATTCAAATTTACTAGTGGTCCTTGCCAGGAAATGCTCCCTTGCACTCCAGCCTAAGCCTGCTTCCTCTTGTTCTATTCTTAGTGCTTATGGAGAACAGCTGGTCACCATCCTTTCTGTGCCAACCCTTCATACACTTGAAAACCATCAATGATTTGCCCCTCAGTCTTCTCTTCTCCAGGCTAAATAATCCCAGTTCCTTTAATTTTTCATCACAGATCTTTTTTTCCAACCCTTTAATCATCTTTGTGATTCCTGGCAAAAAGCAGAAAATATTTTGATTACTTAATCAGAAATTAAGAGAAAACTCAGGAGTAAGTTGCTTTTTACAGGTTTTTACTTTTTTTGGTTTGTTTTTAAAATATAAAGGTAAAATATGTTGAGAGAAAATATGGCTGGGGTTCATGGATCTTAGAATTCCAATTTTGCCCTGCCCCTCCAATATGCATGAATCCCATCCCAACACATCCAATGCTCCCAGTATAGGACTTGCTTCCTATCCCATCCTTGGCATAGCATACAAGTTACGAGCTACACTTCTATGGCCTCAGCTTACACCGATTTAAAACTTTGTAAGAAAGTCGGTTCCAATGGCGCTTCCTCTGCACTTCCTTCCACTCTGGGATCCCTTCTCTGAAAACAACACAGACTTTTACAAAGCATCCTACAGATTACCAGAGAGAGCCACGTTATGATGATAAAAGCTGTCGGTTTTATAGTATAACTTAAAGCAACGAGGACTTTATATATTAACTGTAGTTTATCATCTCCCTAAATGGTTTACTCTCCTTTGCAGAGACCAAATTCAAGGCTGTTAAAAAAAAATCATCACTGCACCACCACAACCAGATGCCTCTGCCAATTTTCTCTTGCTGCCAATATAAGGCCATGGAACTGGATGACATTTCACCATGTATTTTTTAACTCAAGAGATCACAAGCTGCCCTTTACCTTGCAACTAGAGTCTGTAAATATTAGGAACATGTAAATACTTAACATCAATAGCACATTTACACAAAACACAATAGTACTAACAAGGGATTACGTGCCCACTCTACAAAATCGTCATTAAAAGAAAAATACAGACAACGATAAATGCATCTTGATATGTTACACACTGTTATTTTATAAAGTGAATGGCAATAAAAGTCAGAGTTCAGGTCAGGCCAGACTAGCTTAAGTGAAGAGGGTAAATCAGCTTCACAAGCACATCGTACATCATATTTTAAGGGAAGTCAATACTACTCATGGTACAACACTGATCAGATAACATCATGGCCATTTGCACAGCTTTCTTTTGACAACTTTCGCTCCCATAATTTGCTGCAAGGGGTACCTTGTAACCAGGATGAAGTATGGGATGGGTCACACACACTGTAGGCCTTCCTAAAAGAGACACAGGATGCAAGGCAACACTCAAAGATGGCTTGATTGCGTCTACACATGGCCCCGTATTTCAAGGAGGGTGTCACTGTTCAAAATTGTCATTGCACAAAAGCAGGTCAGCAAGACCTGGGTCACCAACCAGATTTCCTCCTAACCTACTGACCTACTCTTCTCCTAGGCCTGAAAAGAGGAAGAAGAGGAGAACTGGAAAAGAAGAGGGAGCAACAGAGGTGTTCACAACTAGAGTTATTAGCGTTCCTCAGGGCAGCGGCCTTTTTTCAAGCTCACATCATCCAATCCAATCTCCCCAGTGTGACCACGCCTTTTTTCACCTTTGAAGATGACCTAGGGAGAGAACACACATACCAGTCAAGCCTCCTCTGCCCCTTTCCAATGTCCATTTATGAAGCAAAGTAAAGGCAGACTTCCCCAAAACTACATATTAAACTTACTTAACAGGAGGAAAGACTAGAACGTAGTTGCCATTGTCACCTGCTTGTCTTTCAGCAGAAATTTAAATCATCAGTGAACTATTCATCAGACCACATTACTTGAAATCAGTTATTCTTTAAAAAGCTATTCTAAGCTCTAGACTAATTCAACTTAGGAACACTCATAAAGTAGATTCTTTGTCAAAGATTACCAAAGTTAGAAGCAAGAAGAGTGTGATGGAATATAGAGGAGCAGATATTAAGAGCCAAGGATCTGAAGGTCATAATCATGCAGCCTATCTTAGATGTTTCTTAGTTCCTCTTTTTGGTTAATATAACTTTATTGCTGAAAATGGAAAAGAATCAGACACCATAATTCAATCACACTGCTGTTTTACCTATGTAAAAACCCAAAACTTTCGAATGTTTATTTCTTCTACAGAGCATCCCTGCTCCTTTGGAAACAGTAGAAAACTTTCAATGCTATGATTTGAAATAATTCATTACCTTCTTTTATTTTTCCAAATTCCAATACTGAGAAATTTTTTTTTCAAAAAATTAAAGATACCAAAGAATTGAGCAAAATCCAAGTACTCTGATAAAAAATGGTATTACTGGAATCTATCTTTTCTTTTTAGAAGAGTGGTTAAGCCAGGTGCGGTGGCTCAAGCCTGTAATCCCAGCACTTTGGGAGGCCAAGGTGAGGGACTGCCTGAGTTCCAGGGCTCGAGACCAACCTGGGCAACTTGGTGAGAACTCATCTCTACAATAAATGAGAAAATGAGCCAGGTGTGGTAGCATGTGTCTATAGTTCCGGCTACTTAGAAGTCTGAGGCAAAAGGATCATCTGAGCCCAGCAGGCTGACACTGGGGTGGCCGTGAGTGTACCACTGGACTCCAGCCTTGGCAATGGATTTTGAAGTCGACTAAAAAAAAAAAAAAAAAAAAAAGTTGCTAGAAACTATACTTACAGGTGTAGATGCAGAATCTCCTAACAGTAAGTTTTATAAGCACTGGCATAAAGCTGACATTTTCTGTAATGCATTCATTATTTTGGTGGGATGTTGTAGACCATTTTCTTGCTACCTATGACTTGATTACTTAAGATCAAACTTATATATTCATTCAAAGCATTTCCCTCATCCTGTCCTGAATAGAACAGTGCTTTCCAACCGTAGTTCTGAGTTCCCACCCTAGGATGCTTAACCATGATCTCTGAGGCAAAGAAAAATAAACTGAACTTTAAAGAAACATTTTAAAAGAGAAAAAAGAACCATCTCCAGGGTCATTTATGGTAGTAAAAGTTTGAAGTACAAGGAATTGAAGGAAAAGGAAAAGCAGACACAATTAAGCTCACCACTCCTGCCCTTTGTAGTTACTGTTGATTAACTTTTAAAAACTCCTCTATTTCTTTTTTTTTTTAAATTAAAAATAGTGGTTCTTCACCAGGGCGAGGAAGGCGGTGGTGGTCACAGGCTGCAATGAAGAAGAATGAAGACACAGAAAGGGATTTCAGAAAGAGGCACTGAAGGGAGACATCGTGTCCAAAAAAATAACACAAACCTTTATTTGCACCTGAATTCAGAGACCAGGGCTTCTTCAAAGTCAGAGCCCAGAGTTCTTCTAGGAAAGGAAAACTACCTAGGTTCTGCTTTTTTTAAGATCTACTTACGCTCTTGATGTCAGCCCCTCGCAAGGTGATCTGTGTTTGCCTCCAGCCATGGCCACCATTTCTTCCCCACAGGGCTGCTCCGTGGGCACCGTGTTTTCTCACAAACACCTGGAGCGTGCCAGAATGCAGCCCCGTCACCTTGTGCCTGAATGATAGGCACAGGTCCCCTGAATGCATGAGGTGGCCAAGAGGTAGCACCAAGCGAGCGGCTTTTCCCTCTGGGGCTTTGGCTGCCGATACAGTCAGATACTGTCCACCTGGAATGGGAAAAACAGGGCTGTGTGTACGTACTGATATCCTTCCTAGCACAAACAGCACGGGCAGGACTTTTAGCATTTTGTCTTACTTGTAAAGAACTCCAGATTTTTGATGGAGAAAAATATGACTTATTTCTATGGCTGTCTTAAATTCTGTGATTTATGTTTACAGAAAATGCTAATTTACTTAGCTTGTGGAGAGTATAAGTTATGCCAAGAACACACAATAATTAGCAATCCAAACACTGTGAATATTTCCAATGGAATATGATCAGGTATACATGGACATATCAAAACATTCACTGCCTCCTTATCCTCACCAATTTATGATTATGTTGTCCAACACACCATCCCAAGCTGGCTAGGTGGTTTAGTAGAGCAGACCCTAAATTTCAGGGATTATTTTTCTATGTGGATAATTCATCTCTGGGCAGTAAAGCAAATAGTAATTTAAAGGGCATTATAATTATTTTACTCTCCCCTCCCACCATTAAAAAAAATCTCTAAATACAGAAGGGTCTTTTCTAAAAAAGAGCTTGCGATGCTTATAACACCAGTGTATACCTAAACCCAGGAAGATCCAGAGGTATCCTGGAAACCTGTCACATCTTCCTGGAGTGTCCATTTTATTTGGAGGTAAACCATTTAAAACATTTTTAGATTAAAACAAATCTATAATATCATATCTATTTTATAAATATATTCTATTATAAATAGGAACACAGATATTAATACAACTTTCACTTTAGACAGATCACTTTGATGATGTTCTCAGATACCTAGGGCTACAGAGTTTGCTTTCCTTTGTTGTCAGGGAAACTGCAACCAAAAAAAAGGGGAAAGGGGTGCCACTTTTCAAAAGAGGGAAAGTCGCAAGTAGTATTTTGAAACTTAATCCATGTACAAATGACATCCCCTCAGGGTGTTTTATCTCAGCCAACCGAAAAATACATTAGATGTTTCAGCACTGATTTTTCCACAGGAAAAATGTGGTTGGAATGCTGAACATATGTAACTATTTTGGTAGGAATCTCACTTAATTTTTAGTTAAAAGATAAACCAAGTTGGGTGCGGTGGCTCACTCCTGTAATCCCGGCTCTCGGGAGGCTGAGATAGGAGGATCTCTTAAGCCCAGGAGTTCAAGACTAGGCAACATAGCGAGATCTCATTTCCATAGATAGATAGATAGATAGATAGATAGATAGACAGATAGATAAATATAGATAGATAAAATCATCTCTTTCTTATACTTAATTTATACAAGACATGACAAGATTTGGATTTCCTGTTATTTAAGTGTCTCTTCTACCAAGGTCCCTCTGAGCTCTCATAGGTCATAGGTGATTTCTATGTGTGCATGGCGTGCCAGCCTCTGTGTTAAGTGCTCCCCAGAAAGCTGTGAAAGCTTCAAGTCAGAATCAACCTTTCCCCCACACCTTTCAGTTACACTCCTAGCATAGAGTAGGCATTTAAAATTGTTTGTTGAATAAATAAATGATGCTTAATGAATACAGAAAAAAAACTACAAGGAAATAGGTCCTTGACTCATATACTTGAATCACTAAAAACAAACAATTTCTTATCTTCTTCCCACTTCTCCTTGTACCCATCTCCCATCCGCCTCAAGTTAATCCAAACAATACTTTGGGCTAGCATATTTACATAAATTTTAAATGTCTCCCTATAAGTCAGCTTTTGAATCATCACAGATATTCTGGCTAAGACTAACATACAATGTTATTACAGTTAACCTGAAAGTTTAAAAAAAAAGGATTACATCTTTGTGGAATGTGTACTAATAGCATTCTGCCAGATGCTATCTGCAAACAAGATAACCTAACAAATCAAAGCATTGTAATCAAAGAATCAAATAATACTTTTTTATACATATTTAAACTAGGGGCTGAGTGCAATGGTTCCAGCCTGTAATGGCAGGCCAGGGCTAAAGTATTGTTTGAGCTCAGGAGTTCGAGACCCACCTAGGCAACACAGCCAGACCTCATCTCTACAAAAAATCAAAAACTTGGCTGGACACAGTGGCACATGTCTGTAGTCCCAGCTACTCCAAAGGCTGAGATGAAGGATTGCCAGAGCCCAGCAGCAGGTCGAGGCTGCAGTGAACCGTGGTTGTGCCATATACTCCAGCCTGGGTGACAGAGACTCCAACTCACAACAAATAAACAGACAAACAAAAAACTCTAAAATTTAAAACATGATAAATGAGGTTGCAATTATTTGTCTTTTATAGAGCTACTGGGTGGCATGAATTCTTTCTCTTTGTGATAAAGGGAAATGTTATAAAGTTGGAACTAAGGGAAAAATTGATCTGGCATCCCAAACAAGTTAGCTGTTAAACACAATTTTCACCTCTGATTTCAAAATTCTGACTATATATAAGCATAAAATTATATTAAACATCTTGTTCAGTTTAAAGCATCACAACATCTAAAGAATCGGGAGAAGAGGAAGAGATAAAAAACAGATGCTGTAAAACTTGACCAGAAAGTTAGGTGATAACATTTTAATTCACTTATTTTTGATTCTGTACTGGTTGGTGCTTTTACAATTTCAACTGACAAAACTCAAAGGTAATTACTAAGACTTGACTTCTGAACTTGTCCTATGTAATCCATGTACATAAATGTACATGAATATGAACTTTTTAAAAAAAGAATACTATATTTGCAGTATGTAATTTGCTTTTTTCATAATCATTTTTCTATATTAACAAATTTACTTTTCATAACTGCAAGTATGCCATTAATCATTTAGCTAATTTCTTATTGAAGAACATTTAAGTTTCCAAATTTTTACTTTTTTAAGATAAAAATACCATAGAATAGACAAGTGAAACAATTAAAAAATTTGTAACACATGAAAAAAGGATAATTTTTCTTTTACATTAAAAAACTTGTATAAGCTGGGCTCGGTGGCTCAGCTTGTAATCCCGTGCCTTGGGAGGCCGAGGTGAGTGGATTGCCTGAGCCTGAGGGTTCGAGACCCGCCTGGGCAACTTGGTGAGACCTCATCACTACAATGAATCAAAAAAAAAATTAGCTGGGTATGGTATCGCGCGCCTGTAGTCCCAGCTACTTGGAAGGCTGAGGGGCGGAAGAATCGCCAGAGCCCAGCAGGTCCAGGCTGCGGTGGCCGGGAGCGGCCACTGCACTCCAGTCTGGGCGACAGAGTGAGACTCCAACTCAAAAAAAAAAAACAAAAAAAAAACTTTTATAAATCAATAATAAAAGAACACAAAAGAAAAATAAAGGACATCACAAAAAAATGACTTAAACATATGAAAATATGATCAACTTTTCCCAATAAATTAAAATAGAATTAAAATGGCATGTCTTTGCACCGATACACTTGGCAAATACGTAAAAAAACAATTTTATAATATCTGTTGGGGGTGGTTCTCAAATACTGCTGGTAAAGTGTAAATTGCTACAACCCTTATGAAGGGAAATTTGGTAAAATTCTATCAAAATTCAAATTCCCCTTTGATGTAGCAATTTCACATTTAGGAACTTATTCTATAGATACAGCAAAACAGACAAAACAATATCTGTGCAGGGTTCTTCACTGCAGCACTGTCTGAACTACTTAAAGGCTAGAAATAACTTAAAAGTTCCTCAGCGAAGGGCTGGTTAAATATATTGTGGTGCATCTGATGAGTAATAGAATAATAGCCATGAATAAGAATGAGGGTGTTCTGAGTGTACTGCTATAAGACAGGCTTCAACCACAATGACTAATACGATTTTAGTGGTAACTCTGGCCAGGCCCCGCTCGAAATGTTTTACACATACTTAGTAGATACTATTGATTATCCCCGTTTAAATAACTGGCTCGAGGTCAAAGCTAGCAAGTGGTGGTGCTGGGTTTCAGGCCAAGCGTTCTGGCTTCAAAGTCTGTGTTCTTCTTGTTAACTCTTAATATCATTAAGTGATAAAAGCACAGTATGGAGGAAGGTGCTATTACATGCAAAAATATATCCCTGGAAATATAATCAAGAAACTGGCTGCATCTGGGGGGTGGGGGGCGGTGGTGAACGAGAGCCAGAGATGGCAGAGAGCTTTCATTTTCATTGTTGATTTATTTTTCCACTTATGTGTGTATGTCTGTGTTTTGCGTCAGGAGTCTCACTGTGTCACCCAGGCTGGAGTGCAGTAATACCATCACAGCTACCGCAGCCATGACCTGCTGGACTCAGGTGATCCTTCTGCCACAGCCTTCCAAGTAGCTGGGACTATAGGCACATACCATCATGCCTGGCTATTTTTATTTCTTTATTGTAGAAACAAGGTCTTGCAATGTTGCCCAGGCTGGTCTTGAATTCCTGAGCTCAAACAATCCTCTTGCCTTTGCCTCCCAAAGTGCTGAGATTACAGGTGTGAGCCACTGTGCCTAGCCTTAATTTTCCACTTACATGTATTTTTAAATAATATTTACTTGTAGGTACATGCTGGCATACTTGATTGATATTTAATTCCTCATAGCTAACAGTGAGTCAGTTGCCTTTAATCTTTGTTCTCCAGAGAACAGGTTTCCAGGGAAAGGGCCTCAGGTCTAACTTTGACATCTATAGGAGAAGAGTGTGTCCTCAGGGCCACACCTACAGGACTGCAGTACATTACCATGTCTGCTGGCAGCACAATTTTCCAATTCTTAGAGGAATGTGTTGATTTCATCTCACAATGAAGTTCAAGACTGAATGTGATAAGCAAACCCTAACGGCACCATAAGGGGCAGCTAGCAAATGCACTTATTTTTCAGCTGTTTCTCAAGGTTGTAAATATATTTAGTTGAGAATTTTCTTAGAAATATTAGCATATAGAAATATTTGCAAATCTGGATCTTGGATAAGAACTGTACACCATTAAACTCAGTCATAATTGGAGGTCTAAACATATAATCTCTTATAAATGTTATAATCTAGATTGAAACAAGTAAACAATCAGCTTGGTAATTAGAATAATTCCAAGAAATTATTGAAATTGCTTATAATCTTCTCTGGCCTTCACATGTGACACACGTAACTCCACCTGAACTTTCTAGAAGAAAAATAGCCATAAAAATATAAGCTTTATTAGTATTTTCCCATCAGTGTATGGTTAGAATTCCCTAACATATTCTAAAAACATCTCTGCAATTCCAACCTAACATATGGCATATACTCCTACTCTTTCCTTCCATCTCTCTGCCATCTTTTGGTCTTTTTATCCTTTATTTCCAAGCTAGAATCCTGCTTACCGATTTCCCGGGGAATACTTGGGCATTCCATTCTGAATCAGGTTCTCAGAGCTAGTTAATGAGGCTTTCTAACCAACACTCATCCAATGCTCAAAACCCTGTAAGAACATCTTACCATATGTCACCCAGTCAAATGCCTCCACCAACAGAGCGCTCACTCCTTCAATGTCAACCTGTTCTTTTTTTAAGACAGTTCTGACTATTAGAAAGTTCTTTCTGGGAGTGAACCAAAATAATCTCCCTGTAGTCTTCACCCATTGATCCTACTTCTCATCCTCTTGTGACCACAGAGAACAACTCTACACCGGTCAATTTAAAAAGCAATTTTGAGCTGGGCTCGGTGGCTCAGCCTGTAATCCCGCGCCTTTGGGAGGCTGAGGTGAGTGGATTGCCTGAGCCCATGGGTTCGAGACCCGCCTGGGCAAGCAAGACCTCATCTCTACAATAAATCAAAAAATCAGCCGGGCATGGTAGCGCGTG
>CAUYQG010039078.1:0-11428 GCA_963574415.1 Tarsius wallacei | reverse complement strand
CATGAACTCAAAAAAAAAAAAAAAAAAAAAGTAAAAAGGCCAGGCACTGTGTCGCAAACCTTTAATAAAAGCACTTTGAGAGACTGAGGCGAGAGGATTGCCTGAGTCCAGGGGTTCAAGACCAGCCTGGGCAACTTGATGAGCCCTATAATAAATAAAAAAATTAGCCAGGTGTGGTGCACACCTATAGTTCCAGCTACTTGGAAGGCTGAGGCGGAAGGATCACCTGAGCCCAGCAGGTCGAGGTTGTGGTGGCTGAGAGTGTGCCTCTGCACTCCAGTCTGGGTGACAGAGTGAGACTCCAACTAAAGAAATAAAAGATTAAAATTAAAATTGAGGTATAACACATACAGTGAAAACACCCAGACGGGGCTCAGTGGCTCATGCCTATAATTCCAGCACTTTGGGAGGCCGAGATGAGAGGATTGCCTGAGCCCATGGGTTCAAGACCAGCCTGGGCAACTTGGTGAGACCCCCCTATCTCTACAATAAATCAAAAAATTATGTAGGCATGGTGGTGCATGCCTATAGTTCCAGCTACTTGGAAGGCTGAGGTGGAAGGATCGCCTGAGCCCAGCAGGTAGAGGCTGCGGTGGCCGGGAGCGTGCCACTGCCCTCCAGGCTGGGCGACAAAGTGAGACTCTGACAAAAGAAACCCAAAATAAACAAATAAATAACAAAAAGCAAGCAAAAAACAAAAAAAATTGTTTATGGAATTATTTTATTAATAAAAGAAAAAAATTAATTTGATTGATTTTTTTTTTGAGTTAGCGTCTCACTCTGTCGCCCAGGATGGAGTGCAGTGGCCCACTCATGGCCACAATAGTCTCGACCCACTAGGCTCAGGCAATCCTTCCGCCTCAGCCTTCCAAGTAGCTGGAATTATAGGCACATGCCACCACACCCAGCAAAGTTTTTTTTTTTTTTGAATAGGAGTCTCACTCTGTTGTCCAGGCTGGAGTGATCCTTCCGCCTCAGCCTTCCAAGTAGCTGGAACCAGGCACACATCACCCCGCCCAGCTAATTTTTTTTTTTTTGAGTTGGAGTCTCACTCTGTTGCCCAGGCTGGAGGCAGTGGCACACTCCCAGCCACCTCATTCTCAACTTGCTGGGCTCAGGAAATCCTTCCGCCTCAGCCTTCCAAGTAGCTGGAATTACAGGCACATGCCACCATGCCCGGCTAATTTTTTGATTTATTGTAGAGATGAGGTCTCACCAAGTTGCTCAGGCTGGTCTCAAACCCGAGGGCTCATCTCGGCCTCCCAAAGTTCTGGGATTATAGGCTTGAGCCACTGTGCCTGGCTTTCTCTGAATTCTAATCACGAACCCCTTGGACATCCATGAATCCTAGGATAAAGCACTTCTAGACCAAGGACTTCTAACAACATCTGGCACAAAGCCACTTTAGGTATTGTTGCCACGGTTATTGTCATTGTTTTGGGAGGGGGCGTGGAAAATTATGAAGATATTCTGCTACATCAGGGCAGACATCTTTGCCACGGACTAGACCTGTGATCTGGGCAAGGTAGGTGACTCCCTGAGGCTTGGTGTCCTCACGGTGCCTCTCCCAGAGACCTTGATAGGGGAGCTATGGAAGACGAGATGGGAGAAAGGAGGAAACAATTTCAGGACACATTCTGCCAATTACCACTTCAGTCTGATGATGATCATTATTTATAAACTACCACTGCTCATTCTCTGGATTTTATTGCTCCTTAAGAGCTGAGTGTCATGTCCTTAATTAGAGTCAGGAGTTGGATGCATAAGAAAGAGAGATGGAGAACATCTGAAGTTCTGAACCCAAAATAACACTCTTTAAGCAGATTATTTTTGTAAGAAAAAACGTTTATATACTTATTAGGGAAAAATCTTCTTTTGTTGTTGTTGTTGAATTTTGAGCCTGTGACGTTTGTTCTGAACCCATCAGTTCCATAATTCAGGATTTTTCTGCCTCCTTGCAAAAATAGCCTACCTGACTTCTACCAGATATTTGTATTTATACTCTCAATATTTAAAAATATTTCCCTGCCTGCTGTCTCTATCTCACTTCTTCCCAAATGGCCTGGAGGTAAGTATGATCACCTTCTGTTTGAGTTAGCCAAAGAAGGTTGGTGTTGCTTGCAATCAACATTTTTTTGCTTCAGGTCTTATCAGAGGCGCTGGATATGACCAGGAAGCCCAGCCAGAGGACAGAGTCAACATTTCTCAAACTTGTGTGACCCACTTTTTGTCTGTAGAATATTTCATAGGACTAGTTAGGAAATGCTGCCTTAAATATACCTTTCTTTTTAAGGTGTATATTATGGAGTACATGTGCAATTTTGTTACATGCAGAGATTGTATAGTGGTCAAGTCAGGGATTGTTGGAGATGTTCTTTATTTATGCTGTCTGATGTGAGAGCCACTCGCCACACGTGGTTATGGAGCACTTGAAATGTGGCTGGTATGACTGAGCAACTGAATGTTAAATTAAAAAATTATGGAGTACATGTACAATTTTGTTACATGCAGAGATTGTATAGTGGTCAAGTCAGGGTTGGTAGGGTACCCATCATCCAAATAATGTCTATTGCATACATTAAAACTAATTTCTCATCATCCACCCTCCTCCCAGCCTTCTCCCTTTGATGACTCCATTGCCTATCATTCCACTCTCTACAGTCACAGGTACACACTTTTTAGTACCCATTTATGAGTGAGAACATGTAATATTTGACTTTCTGTGCCTGGTTTGTTTCACTTAAGATAATGACCTCCAGTTCTATCCATGCCTCTGCAAAAGAAATAATTTCATTCTTTTTATAACTAAATAGCATTTTTTGTGTGTGTATCTTACATCTTTGTATCTATTCATATAATTTAAAATTTTATTTAATTTTAATAAGTTAAAATAAGATGCTACATATGACTAGTGGCTACTGTATTGGACAGAGCAAGTTTAGAAGAGGAGGTGACGTTGATGCGGTCCAAATATTGACAGTAAACGACATCAGATGGAGAGGGTCACAGTTGGGTACAGGAATCGAGGGGAGGGAGACATCACTTCTTTTTAAAAATTTTTAAAAAAATAATAGGTGTTGCTCTGTCGCCCAGGCTGAAGTACAGTGGCATGATCCTAGCTCACTGCAGCTTCAAACTCCTGGGCTCAATTGACTGCCTCCCCCTCAGCCTCCCAAGTATCCGGGAACTCCTGAACTCAAGTGATCCTCCTGCTACAGCCTCCTGAGTAGCTGGGAGTACAGGAACAAACCACCACATTTGGCAAATTTTTAAAAAGTTTTATAGAGATGGGAGTCTTGTTTTATTGCCCAGGCTGGTATTAAACTCCTGGTCTCACAGGATCCTCTCATTTTGGCCTCCCGAAGTGCTGAGATGACAGGCATGAGCTACCATGCCTGGCCTAAGACATCATTTCAGACCAGATACTTCATGGAAGACATTTTGGGAAAGATTGACCAAGGGGGCAATAGAATTTTAATGGCAGAAAATGGGACAAATAAGGGAGAGCAAATTCCAGGCAGAGGAAGCAATGTGGGCAAAGATGTAGGCAGGGATAAGAGCAGAGCATGTCTGTATGGATGAATCTCAGGTCGTAAGATGAGAATACCAGATCTGAATAGTTATATACATGTGACATTCAAGGCAGGCAACGTCAACGCTAGCTATTTGACAACCATCTTGCTTTAAGTCCAGGACACTCAAACATGAAATGGAGAAGAGTGACTTGGAAAATAAAAAGTGCTCTTTTACAGGACAAATTCTTACTGAATCCACCAGAAATTGGTAGACGTGTGTCTTGAACCAAGGTTTATGTGACTTTAAGCACAATGTTTTCCATTCTACCTCATGAGGGCACCATGTCTATGTTTGAGCATAGAAGTTATAGGATCTACTATGAGTGGCTGGACGAGCACTAAATACACATTTTGACAATTTGACAGTTTGCCTCAGGCTGCTTGGGTTTCTGGAACCCAGCTAATGATGGTGTAACATCATGAAGGATATTACTGAGGATAACTGGTACTACAAAACTCCCCATCTCAATCCAACTTTATTGCAGACACCCAGACATTGCCTCAAGCTTTTCCTAGAAGTCTGTTAATTATTGTGACTCTACCAAGCAATGCTTATTTAGCAGCTGCTGGGGCTGGCAATGGCTTTGGGGATTTCGCTACCTGGGAGGAATAAAGACTCTCCACATATGAAATCTGACATTTGCAATGGAGTTCGCTGCTGGAGAAAGAAAAATTTATCTCTTAACATAAGGAATACCTGCAAGATATGCCAAACTGAAGTGTTCACTGAAGACAAGTAAGGGACAGCCAGTCAGGTGAACATTTCTCATGACAAAAGGAATCATCTTGTGCAAACCATTGTCAGTTTTGGTTACTGGCTGGAATCTGGTATTCTTATGTAATGCTGGAAAACAATTATAGCCCCCCAAACCAGGTAGATTTTTTTTTTCAGTCAGAGTCTCACTCTGTTGCCCAGGCTGGAGAGCAGTGGCACACTCATGGCCACTGCAGCCTTGACCTGCTGGGCTCAGGCGATCCTTCTGCCTCAGCCTTCCAAGTAGCTGGAACTACCAGCACACGCTACCATGCCTGGCTAATATTTTGATTTTCTGTAGAGACAAGGTCTCACCAAGTTACCCAGGCTGGTCTCAAACCCCTGGACTCAGGCAATCCTCTCGCCTTGGCCTCCCAAAGTGCTGGGATTACAGGCTTGAGCCACCGTGCCCGGCAAACCAGGTAGATTTTTAAAGTTGTGTGTCTCAATATATTTAGCTTAGTCAACAACCAAGAATGTCTCTTTGATAAATAAAATGGAAACAAAAATTATTAATCTTGGAAGGAAAAAATCACGTGAGATGACTCAAGATAAATATTTGGATATGACAGAGGGAGAGAGAGAGAGAAAGAGAGAGAGAGAGAGAGAGAGAGAGAAACTGAGAGTTATTAACTTTGGAAACTGAGCACATTGTTCCCAAAAGCCATCCCATGGAAGAGTTAAAATAACGTTTGAAAACCAGAAGCTCAATGACATTATCAATCTGTGAATAATTTAATTCATGGTTTCAGTCATCTGGTATTAATACAATAACTTGATAACTTAAATAAAAATTTCAAAGTAGCTTACAGGTCTCCACTCATGTAGAAGTTGAGGCCTGTAGAGTTTTACTTCAGCTAGAACCTGGGACAAGAACTCCAGGTAACAAGATTGCCAATTTTTCACCTCCTTGGTTTACCAAAAAACCTCAGTCCTTTTCTTTCCTCAGACACTTTGGATTAAATAAGATGTGTTTTCAGACTACTTTGTCTCTTAATTTTTAAACCCTTGTTTATTTTAACTAAAATTTAATCCACATGTTTCTGATTCATTTACACTTAACTCATCAAAATGCTGTTTCATAAAAAGCTCTTTGATGTTCACATTGCCTTTGGAGCTATTTTTAATAAGGTATTTTTTTTAAAGCTTCCCTGCTTAGAAACAGAAAGTTCCATTTCATTGCAATTTAACAACGAGGGGTCCACAGGGTTGGGTTCAGTTCATTATTTAAATAAAATAATGTATGTAAAATGCTTCATAAATTCTAAAGCAATTGCTGCCTGTTAGTGATTAGCGTTGCTATTGCTATTATTGTGACCATGCAGAGGGCGTATGGTTTGAGGTTTCTTCTCTAGCTCTCTCCCATTTATAACATTTTCTTATTCTATGACTTCCTCGTTCTTAGAACATGCACAATAAACACATCAAATAACTGGTGAAGGAATAAAAAAGTATGTCACAGAGAGAGAGCGAGCCACCCACACAAATTGGAGCCCTTTTAGCTGAGGTCTCGCTTGGACCTACCAGTTGACCCTCAGTGGGGTTCAGAGTCTGGTTGACTCTTATTGACTTAGGGGTCGAGATCTTCCCAGCGTATTATTTGCATGAATTGATAGACTTTGACAGAAAAATGATTCACTCAAAAGGAAGCTTTGTGGGCAGGCATTAGGGCAGGAGGAGGGGCTGGATAGCCAGGTAAGGTGGGTTCCTCTGCCCCGGGCATGCATTGTGAGCCTACAGAGAGCTACATAGAGAAGTTGCAGTTGTTTCAAGGGGAGCTCTGGGAGACATGGACACATATAGCATTACTTAGGATAATAGGACAAAGAGAGAATTCTCCCACTTCTGGGCAGACCCCAGTCCTGCCCTGGCCTCATGGGAGTCTTTGCATGTGGATGATAGTGTCTGATGGAACAGTGGGATAAGGGTGGCCACAATTCTGTTGCTTGAAGAGATGAAGGCGATTTGGCAATATCCAGCAGTTGTCTGTAGTCACATCAGCTAGTTAAAACTGGCTTAAATGATTGGACATGGTGGCTCATGTCTGTAATCCCAACACTTTGGGAGGCGGAGGCGAGAGGACTGCCTGAGCCCAGGGGTTCGAGACCAGCCTGGGCAACTTGGCGAGACCTCGTCTTTACAATACATCACAAAAATCAGTCGGGTGTAGTGGTGCACGCCTGTAGTTCCAGCTACTTGGAAGGCCGAGGCCGGAAGGATCGCCTGAGTCCAGCAGATTGAGGCTGCAGTGGCAGTGAGTATGCCACTGCACTCCAGCCTGGGTGACAGAGTGAGACTCCGACTCAAAAAAAAAAAAAAAAGGTGGCTTAAGTGCATGGGAGGCTTCCTTTGAAAGAAACACTTTGGGGTATGTGTGTGTGTGAAGAAGAGGGGTTTCCAGGGGTCTCTATGACCTCATTCCTAGCTGGAATAGGATGAGGCTTGAGGCCATTCAGGTTACATGTGAAAATAGCAAAAGGGCCATTTTGTGGCTCAGTCTTGACAATGGCGCAAAAGGTCTCAACGGCTCTCACAAAAGTGAACAGGAAACCTTTGTCTCCTGAAAGCTGACCCCAGTCTAGTGTGTGAAGTGTACACTTCCAGCTTTTGCATGCTCTCCCTAGGTCTCGGCCCGTTGCACACCAGGCTGCCTTTAGGAATTTGGAACCAAACATGAACACTTTTTATCACACAATGGAGGGAACATTGCTTTGCCCTTTCGCACATCCGTCTTTCCTGGTGAATGGCTCCCTGGCCTTCTGATTCTTGCCGTATGGAACAATTGGCCCCTTCAGTTAACTTGCCAGCAGTAATCAGTTATTTCTCCTAGCCATAAATTTCAACCATTCTTTTTTGAGGAGAAAGAAATTAAAGTAACAAAGAGAAGTGGCTATAAAGAACAGAACTGTCAGAATAGCTAATGTTTGAGTAATTTGTTGGGTCCTTGGTTTAGGGTTGACTGATTTTAGCACTAACTTTGGTTTGGAGTATTTCTTGGACAAAGAGACCCTATTTTAATCTATTTCTCCAGAGAAGATTGTGATTACAAGTGAGGAAAAGCTATGTAACAGAGGTTTTGTTATAATTCCACAACTTAATTGATTTTGTTCCCCCCCCCTTTTTTTTTTAGAACTCTGGTGTCTACTCGGCTATCTTCCTTTTCATGAAACAAACCAAATTTTTGACAACAACCCCTGAAGTTGGTCCATTAGAGACTCTGCCCAAAAAGACCACCTGGTCCAACTAAATTCTAATAACTGCTCTGTGGCTAATTCTACCAGGTCTCATTTGAAAAAGAGGGAAAAATTCCCCAAATGACTAATGTTTTTAGGTCCAGCAGCAGTTTTTCATTGTTCTCAAAGCACCTGGTATAACCTGCTTGCTTTCAATTCTTCTGAGAGCCTGAGGATTTGAAATGAAAAAAGAAAATAGGATCCCCTAGGTCCACAGGGCAAAGCAATCTGCTTTCAAAAAGAAAACACCGAACATTTCCTAACATGTGGTCGCTAAGCCGCACCCGTCAGGGTCAGATTTATGTATTTGCTCTGGAACCAAGATTTTTGTACACCAGTCACAATACCTTGGAGTATTTACAGTGTAAGTTATTTTGCTAAAGCAAACAGCTGCATCTCCAGACCCAGTAAACCCCCTTGTCCCTAGACACAGGAGCCAGAAACTTTCTTGGGTGAGCAGGTGTGTCCTAACTAGGAGGAGGCCTTTCTTTGGGCCTGACTCCCTGAACGTCTGAATAGTTTCTCCCTTCCCATGATGACTTCTGAAAATGTTTTGAAAAGGTCATTCTTTTCTTATTTTCCTCTTGATAAGAAAAACTAAAATGGGGAGTTATTACAATCTGAAGGGAAGGGCTGGGTGGCTTCAAGAGAAAGCTGTAGATAAAGTGTGAGCTGTTACAAAGCCACTTTATCATTTCTGGTCGATAGGGTGGAGGCCATGGTTGCGAGCAGGAATTTGAAAGGGAAACAAAAGGCAAAGCCTGAGTCTGCTTTTACTGCAAGAAACCTCAATGGTAATTTCTGTTTGTGAGAGACTCCTACCTGGATTCCATCAATGGCAGTTCAAAATCATCCACATTTAGGCAGACAGTACTGTTTTATTTTACTGTTTATTTATTTATTTTGAGTTGGAGTGTCACTCTACTGCCCAGGCTGGTCTTGAGCTCCTAGGCTCAAGCAATCCTCCTGCCTCGACCTCCCAAAGTGCTGGGATTATAGGTGTTAGCTTCTCTTACCCAGCCTATAGAACTTTAAAAAATCCTGCAGAGGCCTGGTGCGGTGGCTCAGCCTGTAATCCCAGCACTTTGGGAGGCTGAGGCAAGAGGATTGCCTAAGCCCAGGGGTTTGAGACCTGCCTGGGCAACTTGATGAGACCTCATCTCTACAATAAATCACAAAAACTAGCCGAGCGTGATGGCGTGCGTCTGTAGTTCCAGCTACTTGGAAGGCGGAGGCAGAAGGATTGCCTGAGTCCAGCAGGTCGAGGCTGCAGTGGCCGTGAGTGTGCCACTGTACTCCAGTCTGGGGGACAAAGAGTGAGACTCCAACTCAAAAAACAAAAACAAAAACAAAAAAACTCCTGCAGAGGTGGAGTGTGTGTATAGAGTGATTTATTTATATAGTCATTCAATAAATATTTATTAAGTACCCATTTGTTATTCAGCCATCTCTTACCCTTTTGGAGAACAGACATGTCTCCTTCCTGCATCTTTAAAGGTAGCAACAGAGTGTCCTCAAAGCTTTCTCTGCTTTCAAAGGTAGGGCTTTTTGTCTTGCTGATCTCCTGCATTCCTTTCATAAGGGTCTTCGTGATGACATTAGGGCCACTCAGGTAATCCAGGACAACCACTCCATCTCAAGAGTCTTAACTTGATCACATTTCAAAGTCTTTTGCCATTTAAGATAGCATATTCATAGGTTCTGGGAATATGGCCTGAGTATCTTAGAAGCCACCATTCAGGTTGCCAAGATTCCATTTTGAGTTATTTATCAAGAGAATCCTTAATATATAAATAAAGTAAAACATAATGATTAAAATTTATAATAGTATATATTAAGTTGAATGCAGACATATCTTTTTTACTCATTTTGTCAACAAAGATCTATATGCACGGCTTTGCCCAGTCTTCCCATTGTCAGTTGAGGAGCCCCCTCCCTGATGATATCTTCTCTATCTTCCTCATGAGGATTGATTTCCCCTTCTCAGCATCTATATAGAACCTGGCCCAGAGTTGAAACTCCATAATTGTTAACTGACGTGATTTCAATTACATTTTCAAGTTTCTCCTCTCTACCAGCCTCTAATCTACCATTCCCTGAGGCGTGTTTCACAAAACACTTGTCTCATGAGATGACATCACATAGAAACAGTTCTATGGTCAAAACATTTCAGGAAACGCCACATATTTTACCATCCTTTTTGGAGATTTGTAGTGCAGATTAACATATTAAAGACTCTGAAAAGTCCTGCAGCAGCAAGGCTGTGGGGGTGGAGAGAGGTAGTTTAACATAGCGTTTTTTCAAATTGATTTGCTCATGGAATTCTTCTTCCTGTAAAATTGATAATTGTGAGAAATATTGCTCTAAACTCAAATTGTGTCCTTCTTGTATCTTTTGTGGCTGGCCTATCCCTGAGTCATTGTAGATGCTTGATAAATAAATGCATTGAATGAATGCATTGAATAAGAGGAAACAAAGTTGATAAGACAAGATCACTTCTCTCAAGTTGCTAAAAGTGAATGAGACATATGTGTAAATAATTATTTATACTACCAGGTAAATTAAAATGTTATTTAAGCTAGGATTGTTAATAAGAAGGAGAAAATCAACTCCAAATGCCGAAAACCAACCTAAGAGTTAAACAGAACTGAGCCGGGTTACTCAAACCACCTTTTGAACTTTGTGAACTACCCTCTTTCAAAAAGGAAACAAGAAAATTAGATCTGTGTAGCACAGAGTAGAATAGAAAGAAATAGCTGTCTTCAGATAAAAAATGAAAATTATTACAGAAAAGATTAAGCTAGGATTAAAACTCCAAGTCAGGTCTCTATTGTGCCCTGAGTGATGGCTGAGAACCCGGTACTCATGTCCAATTGTGTCTGTGAACTGCAGGCAGTCATTTTGAGGTAGTGAACCCATAGCTTGCTGCCAAAGGTTGGGCAAAAATTTTCCAGTTCCAGCCACCATCATTTATCAGAAATGAATGTTCTCTTGACACAGGAAGCAGCCATGGCCTCACTCTGAGATGGTGCCAAGGGCCAGGGCAATCATGGTTGAACCAGCCATTCCACCAGCTGCTCTATGATTTTGCTGGGTTCCCTCGTGTGTTGAATCTGAGAGCTGATTCGACTAAAGTCATGAAGGAGCAGCAGGCAATCTTTCCTATATGCTTAGCCAAAGTCACTGGTTCAAGCAAGAAGAGAATCAGGTTGGTATGGCTCAGTGGAAGAGGTAAAAGAGTTTGGCGGCCACCAGAAAGATTTGGATTTGAATACTGGCTGTATCATCCCTGACCACATGCACGTTTCTTAATTTCTAGGTACCCGTGTCTTCAGCTGACAAATTTGAATATATTTGTGAAGGGTTGTTATAAGTCCTAGAAATAAAGTTTATAAAGTGCACATTGTAGGCACTCAATAAACAACAGTAGGATAGCATTTGTAATTAATAATGTTTATAATTAGCATATAATAATCTAATAAAATGCAATATTGTAATAACATCTAATTAATAAAGGAACTATTTATAATAAATAAATAATAAATATTTTATCACTGTACAACGGCAAGGCAAAATTTGTGAGTAACTCATTTTATTCCCTTATACCTCTTTTAAGATTTCTTTTTTTTGAGTTGGAGTCTCACTCTGTTGCCCAGACTGGAGTGCAGTGGCATGCTCCCGGCCACCGCAGCCTCGACCTGCTGGGCTCCGGCAATCCTTCCGCCTCAGCCTTCCAAGTAGTTGGAACTACAGGCACGTGCCACCATGCCCGGCTAGTTTTTGGTTTATTGTAGAGATGAGGTCTTGCCAAGTTGCCCGGGCAGAAGAGTGAGACTCCAACTCAAAAATAAAATAAATTAAAATAA
>CAUYQG010039077.1:0-17163 GCA_963574415.1 Tarsius wallacei | reverse complement strand
CTTTCTTGCTGCCTTTAGGATTGTTTCTTTTATACTTACTTTGTGTAGGCAAATCACTATGGGTTGGTCTTCTCATTTGCTGTCTTGCAAGAGTTCTCTGAATCTCTTGTGTTTGAATGGTCATGTCACTGAGAAGAAGAGGGAAGTTTTCTTGGATAATTTCATGGAATGCTTGTTTCAGGGTAGTCTCTGTCTCTTTATCAGCCTCGGAGATTCCAATTAACCTTAGATTAGGCCTCTTGAAATAAGCCCTCATCTCTTGGAGGTTTTGTTTGGCCTCTTGAAATAAGCCCTCATCTCTTGGAGGTTTTGTTCTGTCTTTTAATGCTTCTTTTCTATATTTTTAACAGTTTGGGTTAGTTCCATATTTTGGTTCCCAAACTCTGAGATTCTTTTTTCTGCTTGGTTAATTCTGCTTTCCATGTTTATCGGTTTGCTATTTATTTCATTCACTGTATTCTTTATTGCTTCTATCTCATTTATCAACTCCTGCATTCTTTCCTTTTGTCTCTCCTCATTTCTATTTATTCTCTCTATTAATATCTTGATACCTGGGTGTGTGATTTGAGACCAGCCATACTGAGGGCTCTTCACTGTTTGAGTTCCAAAGTCTGTATTCTCAGTGGTTTACCTCCCAGGGGTCTGTGTGAGACCCATTTCTTCCTTTTTATCCCCTTCATTTGTGTAGGTTTTCCTTCCCCTTTTTGTTACCTCTTCTTTAGTTCCATTGTCCAGTGATGAGGGTAGCATTTACTTCTGTTTGTTCAATCTTCTGTTATTCCTTGTGTAGACCCCTGACTTTGTTCAATTCTGGTTTGACTGGGGGTGGGAAGTTGTAATTTTTGAGTTTTGAGATTTAATTGAGGGGGGAACTGTGATTCAGAAACTATATGCAGATCCCAGTGTCCACTGACAGGTGTGTGGGCTCCCTGGGACTCATTTCTCACCGCCTTACAATCTGTCCATGCAATGGGGGTATATGCTTGCCCCCTGAAAGCAAAGTGAGGTAAGAAAAAGGATAAAAGGAAGAAGGAAGACAAAAGGAAGATGGAGAGAGAGAAGAAGAGGGAAAATAGACAGCTGTAACAGCTAACAAATAAACAGAGAAACAAACAAAGACAGAACAGACCAAAAAAACCCATAAAGACAATCATACAAGCACACAAACTGAGAAAAACCTCCCTATTGATGTACTCACCCTCAAAAATATCTATTCACAAACAGAAAATCTTTTAAAAAGCATTAAAATAACAGAAACAAAGCAAGTATGAGAATGAAATCAAAAACATAAAAAAGAAAAAAAACTAAAACAAAAAAGAACAAAAAAATAAGCAAGAGAGAGAGAGAACCCCTAAAACACAAAACTCTCTCTGTGACTGTTCCTTGCCACCTCTGCATTAAGGAGCAGCTCTCATCTCCAGCCACTCCCCTCTGTTCTCAGTGAAGGCTTATAGAGTTGCTTTCAGCATGGGTTGGATGCCCCATGGATTACTGTGGGAGGAGGGTGGATCAGATCAGGACTCACCTAGCTTGCTGCTGCTGCTGCTGTCAAGTCTCCCACTCAGATCTGATGTGTCTGTGCCTATTCCAGCATGGGGAAGGGTGTCTGTCTCTCAGAGTGCGATGAGGAGATAACTTCTAGGTCCCAAGTTGGAGGCTGGGTGGAGCTGGGCGGGGCATTGCAGGTACCTGCCTGGTCAGATTTTCTCACTGGTGGCAGGGCTCCCTTCCAGATTTCCACTACCTGCTTTCTCCCCAGATCCTGGGGCTTGTGTGGCTCTGCTGTCACAGGTGATGGTGTGGGCCTGATGCCAGGTGGTGAAGAGAAGCTGTTTTCTGCTGCCTCTTCTCAGGAGAGCCTTGAGACAGCAGGCAATCTTGGGTGCCAGGGGTTCCACTTTCAGGGCCGTGATGGGTTGTGGTCACCTCTGAAGGAGAGCTCCAGGTGCATGAATCCAAGTTTCCCCTTTCACTCACCCACCAGACTTTCACTCACAAACCAGCACACACCCACTCATGCAGAGAGTCTTTATAGACACTTGCTTTTGTGCAGAGCCTCATAGTCTGGCCTGTTCCCTTGCCATCTTGCCGGAAATCTCTCCAAGCATTTTTCATATTTCTGTTGGCTGTTTATATGTCTTCCTTTGAGAAGTGTCTGTTCATGTCTTTCACCCGCTTTTTAATGGGGTTATTTGTGGTTTTTTCCTTTCAATTCATTTAAGTTCCTTATATATCCTTGAAGTTAGGTCTTTGTCAGATGCATAGCTTGCAAATATTTTTTCCTGTACTATGGATTGTCTCTGTGCTCTCTTGATGGTTTCTTTTGCTGTGCAGACATTTTTTAACTTGCTCAGGTTCCTCCTTTCAATTTTAGATTTTGCTGCACTTGCTTTTGAGAACTTGGCTATGAATTCGTTGTCTAGGTGGTGCCCAGGAGGGCGTACTCTCATTTTCTTCTAAGAATCTTTTAGTTTGAGGTTTCACATTTAAGTTCTTGACCCATCCATTTGTGAGTTAATTTTTGTGTTTGGTGATAGGCAGGAGTCCACTATTATTCTTTTGCATGTGGTTAGCCATTCTGCCCAGCATCATTTGTTAAATAGGTTTCTTTTCCCTAATGTTTGTTTCAGTCGGCTTTGTCAAAGATGAGTTGGTTGAAGGTTTGTGGTTTTATTCTGGGTTCTCTATCTTATTCCATTGGGTTTCATGTTTATTTTTATACTAGTACCATGCTGTTTTTATGTGAAGTTTGATTCTGTGAGTGTGATGCCGCAAACATTTTTTTTTTTATTTACTAAGAATTGCTTTAGCTATTTGAGCTCTTTTTGCTTCCATAAGAATTTAAGTATTTTCTTTTCTAAGTCTGTGAAAAATGTTTCTGGTTTAATAGAGATTGCATTGAATCTATATATTTATTTGGGTAGAATGGACATCTTGATATTGATTATTTCAATCCATATAGCTGCATAAATTTTAAAGATATATATAGTATTTGTACTTTGTGGACCACATACTCTTCAAAAGTAGATTTTTTTGTGTTCACTTTCTGAGACTTGCCACCACTAGGCCCCTGATGCTTCAGTCTGTTTCAGTGGCTTTTGGAAGGCCATGCAGTATATTAGGGAATTTGCAGATGTTCATTGCCTTCTGCTTTCATTGAAATTGGAGATTGCACATCTTTCAATCTCTTTGTTCATTTGAATAAGATATGGAGGGAAAGTATTATTTTCTCTGCCATCAACATGTTCATATTGGAAACAAACTCCAGCCTTCTATAAAAGTCAAAACACAAAATAACTTATCCTAGCTATGTTGCTATAGGAGGAAAAAGAGAGAAGGCTTTTAAGAAGTAGGAGGGTAAGGAAAGGAGATTTTTATCTATCAGAAAGAGAGTGGTTTGTGAGACCCAAAACAGTGAGCTCCCCATGAGATTTGTCATTTTTTGTGTAAGGAGAGACCTGGAAGAGATGCAAACTTTTGAAGAAAGGAATACAAAACACCTAGAAAAAAAAATGGAACTTCTTTTCTAGATTTACTAGTTCCCTGTCTTGCCAAAAATTCCAGCACTTTGTGAGTGGCCCAGAAGTGGAGAGAGAACATACTGCAGCAGAGACAATGATAGATTGGATGGGGGTGGGGTGTTTTTCCTCCCTATCCAAACAGAGCATAAGGCTCTAGGATTCTGTTTTCCTTCACAAAGGAGAATGTGACTCAATTATTCTTGAGAAGAAATTTTCTACTAATCTGTGTGATGGAGAGTTGGAGCCAGACATTTTCAGGCACATAAGGAACAAAATAAGCAATATTTGTCACACTTCTGAGGTTATAAACTAAGATTCTTGCCCTATGAAAATGAGAATTACAGTAATAGAGGGAAGACAGGACAATATGGAAACACAGAGGGTGAGGAGTCTTAATTCTGACTGATGCTGAGAGCTTTATGCTTGGTCTTAGAAAATGAATAGAAACCTTCCAGGCAAGAAGGGAAGAAAACAAGTCAACATGGGTGAAGGTCTAGAGAATGATATGTTTGCAAAATTTCAATCAATAGATTCAGATGATCATGTAAATATTAATGTTGACTCTATAATCAGGCTATTGCCATATTTATAAACTTAGTAGTCAATGCAATTGGTACGCTGTAGTTGCTATCACAGAGGCACGGAAATAGAGATCCAAGGACACTGATGTTATATTTCTAAAACTTTACAGTCTTTGTGGAAGAGAATCAAAATTAATTTCTAAACTTGAGGGGCTTTGCTTAGTATGGTCTACCCTAAGGCCTGAAAGAATCCAAATGAGCCTCCTTTTTTATTACATCAACCTACTTGGATGTGGATGAGGGCCTATTTCAGAGTGTTTCTGTGCTTCTGAAAGCAACTTAAAATGTAGCTATTCAAAAATATTATCCGCTTTGATAACTATAGGACAAACCTAACTCTGGTGGGCTTTTTGGAAAATTCTCTCCTATAAAGCAGTTGACTTAGCTCTCCAAGATACTGCATTACTTAGAGCCACAAAGAAGTCACATGAACCTTTGCTATAATAAATGCATCCCTTAAATCTTCTTGCAAGATTTGTATGAAAATACATTAGAAATCGAAGGTTATCCATATCACCATTACACAATTACTATGCCTTGCTGGCTAAAATAGGGGATGCCTCCCATTAGATAAAAGTTCTCAACATTCCATCTTGCCTTTTCTCCAGATACAAGCAAACCCATGAAAACACAAGGGTTGTGCTAGAAAATTGTGATACTTTATGAGATGGGCCACATTTTGTTTTTGGCCTTTGCTTTTGCTCTTGTCTTACAATTATCAGCATTTCCAAAGGATACATATGTCAGAATTTTGGATGAGGGCTTTACATCATCATCTCCACAAGGAAAAAACATGCTTCTTTCCACCCAAGCTTTACTTTAAGAATCTATTTGCCACCTCTGTGCTACGTACTCTGTCAGTAATGTTTTGCCTTCTCTGAAACTCTAGAAATAAATATAGATTATCTGTTCTCTTTCCAGTTTTTAAGGAACTGCCATTATACAAGGAGTTTGGATTGATACGGTTCCAGAATCTGAACAGTCTACGAAATGGTACTATGAGAGTAAAATAAACAAAGACCAATACAAAATGGATCAAATCAGTATTTATGTCACTCCCCCCATATACACACCCAAAGAGAAGAATTGTAAATATGTTGCCGGTTGGAATTGGGAAACAGAAAATTCCAATCTGAATATGTAGGGTGGCGGTGAATGAAGTGGAAAAGAGACAGGATTATTATGCTCAGAAGTAAAATATATTGTTGTAGGAAAGTTTGTCAAAATGGGAACACTGAGTATAATTATTTGTGAATACTTATTCCACACAAATATGAACTGAATTGGGTATCATTTACCATTCCAATTACTAAAAAGCTGTATTGTGTTGTAAGGCAAAGATGATTCATGTATTTAATAGATACAGAGCACTGACTAAGAGCAGGCAATATGCCAAGAACTGAGTATGCAAAGTGGAGCACGAAATGATACTTCCCTCCACAGGGCTTGAGATTTAACAGAGAGCACCAATGCACTGTTTGAAGCACGCATCATTTATTCAGGTCCCCACCAGAACACTGGCCCCTCTGAGTGAAGGAGAGATGACTGTGCAGTTTGCCAGTTTATCCCCAGTGCCCGACTCTGTGCCTGGCGCACAGGAGATGCTTAGCAAATTTCTGCTTACTAAATGAGCATGTTTATGCAGTATCTGCTTTGTGCCAGGCACCAAAAATAAGTGTCATCAAAGGCAAGAGGTGATTCTCCAAGCTATCACACAGCCTGGATGAAAGACAATGATTCCTCCTATCCTTGAAGGATACCTTTCAAGACCCTCAGTGGAAGCCAAAAACCATAGATAGTACCAAACCATACACATACTATGCACACATTAATTTTTTCTTCTTCACACTTTTTTCTTTTCTTTTCTTTATAGATTACCCAGCTTCAGGTCTTTTTTCTTTATAAATTACCCAGTTTCAGGTCTTTTTTTTTTTTTTTTTTTTTTTTAGATTTTTTATTTTAAAGATGTGGGGTACAATTCAGGGTTAGGTATACAAATGTTCATTATGCAAGTACCTATGTTGATGAGGTGTGCCCCCTCCCCTGACAGTTTCCCTCAACTGCCAATCCCACCCACCCCTTCCTGACAGTTTCCCACTACTGCCAAACCCTTTCTTATAGTATTATGATAATTGTTCAAGGTCTGCTTATGAATGAGAACATATGGTACTCTGTTTTTGTCTCTGTAATAGATCACTGAATATGATAGACTAAATCCATTCAAGTTGCTGCAGAGTCCATACGTTTGTCCTTCTTTATGGCTGCATAATATTGCATTGGGTATATATACCACTTAGAAGATTTGTTCTTAAGCAGATCTTAGCAACTTCAGCATACTATTTTGAACGTTCACCTTTTCACTTAAAGGAAACACTTTAGAGCTTCTCTTTGGCATATTTGAATTGCCAGCATCACTACTCTTGCTCTTTGGGTCCGTTAAGTAAAATAAAAGCGAACACAAGCACTGCGATGTCCACAGTTGATCTGATGACCAAGAGAGCTAAGTGACTCAAGGATCTAGAGTAACAGTAGAAGGCATCTGCTAGACAAAGAAAGGATGGCCATCCCAGGCAGGACAGAGGAGGACAGCATAAGATTTCATCACACTACCTAGAAACATGCAATTAACTACCTACAGATTGTTTATTTCTAAAATTTTCCATTTAATACGTTCAATATGTGATGGACCTCTGGTAACTGAAACCTCAGAAAGTAGAACCATGAATGGGGGGGACTTCTGTACTTACTTTTCTTACCCCTAATGTGTTATTTTGCCCACTTTAGGAAAAGCTGTTTTTAACTGCAAATTACTGAAACTCCTTCTTGATGTGTTTCCATGCTCGGATATAAAAATGTACCATATCTAAGGGCTGGATAAGTTCTTGTCATATTGGTAAAAGGGAAACCATGAAAACAACTTCTATTAACTGAAACATTATTTACTGTTGAATATATCCTAGATCAGAGTTAAATATTATATAGTGTATATATATATAATATGTACATATGATATATATGTATATATATGTATATATAATATATATATATTCTCAGTGTTTTTCCAAATTGTAAAATGTGAACCACTATAAATTTATAAGATAATTTTAGGTGCTACATAGACTAGCCTAAAATCCTCGTTAGATATATATTTACTTTAATGTATTTTAGGAAAAAAAAGCAATGACATTAAATTAGTGATTTCATAGATATTATGATTATGATTTAAGTTGAGGTTAAGCCATTTCCCCTGTAAATAATCTTTATCTATGACAGAATCTATCTCATAAAGGCCAAAAATCAAGCTTCAAATACAGGTGTCTTTGATTTGAACACAGTTCGAAGAAGCGTATATCAGGTATATGATAATATAGGTAGTACGGCTTGTGACAAAAATCATGAAGATGGTGTGCAAGATCTGACTCTTTGGCCCCTCTGCATGATCTCACAGGATACTAAAACTATGTGGTGCAAGGCAGGAGGGAAAAGAACACGATGTGTGCTTGCACAAGCTCGGAGTCCAACTGCTGGGGTCAGATCCTGGTGCTCCTGTTTATTTCTCTCTCTGTGCTTAGGCAAGTGACTTGGCCTTTCCACGTCTGTTTCCTAACCTGCAAAGTGTGACTAATGGCAGTACCTATCTCATGGGGACAAAAATCAAGCTTCAAACACAGCTGGCTTTGATATCAAAAGCTACACCATCATGTCTCCTGAGCTGCCAAATGAGTTTTACCTCATGTGCCAATTTGAAGGATTGGAAGAAATGGCCCGAGGCAACAAGCTGGAAAGTATTTCAGGATTCATGGGGAAAAGTGACTAAAGGATGTAAGACCTCTACCTCAATGCGTATTTCCTGTCCAGCTCTCCACTGCTGTTGACTTGCTGGCACCAATCACCACCTCACAACAGACCCAGGCACTTGAGAAACCAGCAGGAAGTGCAATAAGAGTGCAAGATAACCCAATTGGTTGCATTTATCTTCCATTTTCTTATTGATGTTGCCACAAAATGCTGAGAGAGACATACCATTATCTAAGAATAAAAATTCCACTTTAAAATGAATGAAAAGGACTTTATATTAATCAAATCTCATTAGGTCCCTCTTCAGTTACTGTCTACAAAGGCTACCTACTTAAATGTTTAAGGAAACGTAGTAGTTGTCAGATTTTCTGAAAAAAGAAAAAGCAGAAGAAAGAGGAAGGGAAACAGGAGGAGGAGGGAAAAGAAATGGAGAGGGAGGAGGAAGTGGAGAAGGGAGAGAGAAAGGGAAGGAGCAGAGAAGCAGGAGGGAATGGAGGAGAGAGGGGAGAAAGTAACAGCAATACGTTCCTCCCAGATACAGTAAGCTGATCCTCATCAGTGGTTAGCTGACGCTCTCAATGCATTCTCCCAACTTTGGAAGTTCTCAAAAGCAATGAATGTGTCCAGCACAAATTGGCCCTCCCCAGGAGGTTGTTCCGGTCTAAACAAAGGGCAAATGAATGGTCAGGATCAAATCAACATCCTTTTGAAACGCAGTGCAGGGAAAGCCTGAAGTGGACCCTTTCAGGAGGTAATAGATCCAGTCTCTCCGCCTGCACTGTGGCTACTTTCTGCTAGCAGTTCTCGCTGGGTCTTGCCATCATCTTGATACTCATCGAGCCATCTGTCATGAGAAGAAAGAAGATAATTAATATCAGAGAGTATTGAAAGAAGGCACAGTACTTAGAAACGAAAACAAAATGCGAAAAGGATTTTAAAAGGTCTTCAGAGAAAGGATCCAAAAAATTTTTTTAAAGCATTTAAGATTTTAAGACACACAAAATTATCTTAGGAGTCCAACTCCAGTAAACCTTTGTTCTATATACAAGTTTCAAGGTCATATTTGTTCACCCTAAAATTCTCATGTTTTAGAAAAGTCCTATGGTAACATCAAAAATGCTGTAATATATCTTAAAGTTGGTAAAAATTTCTTGTTTGTAGTTTTCTTAATGGTAGCCCTTATTTCTCTCCTGTCATATGACTGGCAGGTGTATACAGTGGTAAACTCTCAGACTCTAAAGCAACACTCTTCAAGAGAAATAGAACAAAAACTACATGTACAAAGAAGTTTTAAAAAGTAAAATTAATTTCAATATTTCCTATTTTCATAAATTAAAAAAATTATCAGTTCAACATGCAATCAAATTATATAATGTTCTTTTCTATTCCATTTTTAGAAGTCTAGTATGTATCTTATACCTATAGTACATCTTAATTCAGCATTCAGTAGATTCATTTAGTTTGTGACTTTCATGTAGGATAGTAAAGTTCTACAGTCAGATATACTTTGATCTGACTCTTGACTCCATTGATTTTATTTGGATGAGAAACTAACCCTCTTTGTGCCTCAGTTTCCTTGCCTGTGAAACAGAAGTATCATAGAGTATGCCTATAGGTTTGCTGTGAGAATCAGACGAGTTCCTGTGTGAATTTCTGTCTTTATCATGAAGCCAATTCCTTGGTAAAGTTCAATAACTATGAGGAAGGGTTAAGATGGCAGACAAGAAACAGCTAGGGTATGTTTCTCCCACAGAGTAAAACAAAATAGAGAGAGTTCCACAGCAATCAGAGAGGAGTGAGACCAGCAGCACTCTCTCATGACTCACTAGGGAAGCAACAGGATCCATAGAGCACAAGGAAGAGAAAAATCAATCAACCTGGGTTGGAACTAAGCAACTCGCCTGAATCACAGCACAAACTAAGAGCCACCTCTGGACATAGCCAGGAGGTGAATGAGGACGATTTAGGAATTCTGTGCTTATGCGACAGACATTGAAAGCTCCCTGAGCCCCACAGAACTCCAGTCCCTCATGAGAAACTATTGTACTCATAGCTGTGCTCTGCCAAAATCCATATGAGCAGTCCAGAAAAAAAAAGCCCTGAGTGGCTCCGGCTGCCATTTCCTGGATATTCGACCCTTGCTGATCTGGGAGGGAATGGGAAGTCCTAACACTTTAATTTGTCACAAGGGCAAATTTTGAGGCAGCAGATAGTTCCTGGCTGTGATAGACTCCCATGAGAAGATCTGAGGCCAACCATATTTTTGCATTCTGAACACAGATTGCCCAAAGTTAAGATGGATGAGTTTGATGGGAATTGTTGCCCTAGCAATCATCCACTCCTCGACATAAACTCTTATGTGCAGCATCTGCAAAACACAACAGCATTACCTCATCAGCAAGGGACTCCTTCTTAATCTCACCTGGGGTAGCCAACTGAGTATACAGGTGGGGAGCTTGAGCACTTTTCTGCCTGCTTACTGCTAGCAGACTTACAACAGACATGGAATTTAGGTAGTTTCCACAGCCCCAACCATTGTCTAGGTTGACTGGGCACTGCCTCAGAGCAACACAGGACAAGCAGAAAGTCCACAGCTACATTCTCAGCCCACTCTCTTCCACAAGTGCCAACTCCTGGCCAGAGGTCAACTGGAAAAGTCTATTACATCTGATATAATACCCCAACTTTTGGGAAAGTATGATGCCAGACCCCAGCTAACACCACTATCTAAGCCATCCCAGTCACTTAGGATATTTTAAACCTGCACAGGCACCCAGCACAGCACTATCATAGCTGTCAATTGAGAAATTCACCACACCAAGGTTTTATATATATATAACCAGGGGAACCCTACAATGCCTATGTCAGCACTCTGCTAACCAAAAATAAGAGAAAATAATCTACACCCAAATGAGAAGAAACCAGAAGAATAATTCTAACAATATGAAAAAACAGAGTTCTTCAACACCCCCAAAATATCACACTAGCTCCTCAGTAATGGACCCTAACCAAAATGAAATCTTGGAAATTCTAAAAATACAATTCAAAAGGTTTATTATAAAACTGCTCAGTGAGATTCAAGATAAACTTGAAAACCAACATAAAGAAATTTTTTTTAAAAAAGAAACTATCCAGGACATGAAAGAAAAAGTCTCCAAAAAGATAGGCACTTAAAAAAAATAGATGCACTTCTGAAAATGAAAGACTCATTTAGGAAATTACAAAATTCAGTGGGAAGTTTTAACAGTAGACTAGAGCAAGCAAAAAGAAAGAGTCTCAGAACTTTCAAACAAGACTTTAGGATTAACCCAATCAGACAACAATAAAGAAAGAAGAATCAAGAAAATGGTACAAAGTCTCCAAGAAACGTGGGATTATGTAAAATGTCCAAATCTAAGAATCATAGGTGTTTCTGAGGAACAAGAGAAAGCAACAGGTTTGAAAAACCTATTTGAGGAAATAGTTGAGAAACACTTCCCTGCCTTGTCACAGATTTAAACATCCAGATAAAAGAAACCCAAAAAAACCTTGAGAAGGTTTATAGGCATATAATCATCTGGTTATGCAAAGTTAATGTGAAAGAAAAGATTCTAAGAGCAGTGAGATAAGACTATCAAATAACTTACAAGTCAGACAAAGAGCAGATGTTCAGTGGAAACTCTACAAACCAGAAGGGACTGATGCCCTGTCTTCAATATCCTCAAACAGAATAACAGTCAGCCAAGGATTTTGGATCCTGCAAAACTAAGTTTCATACAAATTATTTCTCAGGCAACTAAATGCTGAGGGAATTTGGCAACATTAGACCATCTCTGCAGGAAATACTCAAAGGAGCAAATATTGAAACAAAAGATTAAAATACACCAGTAGAAAGGCACTCAAAATCATAAAGTTCACAGGACTTACAGAACACTGACACAATAGAAACAAAAAAAGCAATCAGGTAGCAACCAACATGATGAATGGAATAGTACCTTACATATCATTACTAACCCTGAACATAAATGATCTCAATGACCATTTGCAAGATATACATTGGCAGTATGGATGAAAAACACAATCCCAACATCTCCTGCCTTCCGGAGACCCACTTAATAAGGGTCTACAAAGACTCATGAAGACACAAGATAAAGAAGTGGAAAAAATATTCCATGCAAATGGAAACCAAAATGAGCAAGAGTAGCCATTCTCATATCATATAAAAAAGACTTTAAAGTAGCAACCGTGAAAAAATACAAAGTTTATTATATAATAATAAATAAATAAATCCAACAAGAAGATATAGCAATTTTAAGTATATATGCACCTAACACCAGAGACCTCAGTTTTATGAAACAAAAGCTACTAGATCTAAGAAAAGAGATGGACAGCAATACAATAATAGTGGGAGACTTCAACACTCCACTGACAATAAAAGACAAACCATCAAGGCAGAAAGTCAGCCAAAAAACATCAGAGTTAAACTGGACCTTAACAAAAGGATCTAAAAGATATCTATAGAATATAATCACCTCCAAACTACAGAATATACATTCTTCTCTTCAGCACGTGAAATATTCCCCAAGATAGACAATATGATAGGCCAATAAATTCAATCAAATCTCAATAAATTTTTAAAAACTTTAAATTATATCAAGCATTTTGTCACAACACAGTGGAATAAAACTAGAAATCAACACCAAGAAGAACACTCAAAACAAACAAAAAACATGGAAATTAAACAATCAGCTCTCAAATGATCTTTGGGCCAACAATGAAATCAAGATGAAATTTAAAAATTCCTTGAAATAAATCACAATGACCCAAGTTATCTCCTTGAAGAAATCTGTTCTCAGAGAAAAATTTATAGTGCTTAAGACCTACATTAAAAACAAGACAGACAGATCACATATTGACAACCTAACATTGCACTTCAAGGAACTAAAGCAAAGAAACAAACAAAAAAACATAAACTAAAGTCAAAGATGGCAGAAGAAAAGAAATAGTGAAAATCAGAGCAGAACTAAATGAAATTAAAACCATAAAAGCAACACAAAAGATCAATGAAACAATAAGTTGGTTCTTTGAAAAGATAGACAAAATTGATAGACCACTAGGTAGATTAGTTAAGAAATGAAGAGAGAAGATTCCAAGTTGCTAAATCAGAAATAAAAATGGAGACATCACAACTAATACTATAAATACAGAAGATCACCAAGGTTATTATGAATACCTCTATACAGACAAATAGACAATCTAGAAAAAATAAATAAATCTTGGAAACATACAGCTCCTCAACCTTGAATCAGGAAGAAATAGAATCCATGAACAGATTATTAGTAAGCAGCAAGATTGAAACAGTAATTAAAAGTACCAACAACAACAACAAAAATTCCAGGACCTGACAGACTCACAGCTGAATTCTACCTGACTTTCAAAGACTAACTGGTACCAATTTTACTAAAGCTATTACCTAAGATGGAAAAGTAGGGAATTCTCCCTAACTCATTACATGAAGCCAGTATCACCCTAATACCAAAGCCAGGAAAAGACACACACACACACACACACACACATACACACACACACACACACACACACAAAACTACAGATCAATATTCCCAATGACCATAAATGCAAAAATATTCAACAAAATACTAACAAACCAAATTCAGCAGCACATAGCAAAAATAATCCACCATGATCAAGTGAGTTTTTTATCCTGGAGATGCAAGAATGGCTCAATATTCTCATGTCAATAAATGTGACTGATCACACAAACAGAATTAATTATATTATTCTGTAATTATAACAAAAATTATATTATTATTTCAATAGATGCAGAAGAAGCATTATATAAAGTCCAGTATTCCTTCATGATAAAAACTCTTATCATATAGGCATAGAAGGAATATTCCTTAAAATAATAGAAGTCATATATGACCAACCCACAGCCAGCCACTGTCATTCTAAGTGGAGAAAAGCTTAACAGATTCCACCTCAGAACTGAAGCAAGGAAAAGAAGCCTACTTTTACTGCTTCCATTCAACATAGTACTAGAAGTCCTTGCCAGATCAATCAGGCAAGAGAAAGAAATAATGGGTATATTTTCCAAATTGGAAAAAAAAATTAAACTATCTCTGTAAGCTGACTATATGATCTTATGCCTAGATAATCCTAAGGACTCCTCCAATAGACTCTTGTACAAAATAAATGAATTCAATAAAGTCTCAGGATAAAAAGTCAACATACACAAATCAGTAGCACTGCTATACACTAATACCCACCAAACTGAGAATAAAATCAAGAACTCAATTCCATTTACCATAACCACCTAAAACCTAAAATACCTAGGAATATATTTAACCAAGGAGATCAAAAATCTCTGCAAAGAGAACTACAAAACACTGGTGGAAAAAAAATTGTAGTGGACTTTAAAAAATGGAAAAACATCCCATGCTCATGGATTGGAAGAATCAACATTGTTAAAATGACCACACTACCCAAAATAATCCACAGATTCACCTCAATCCCTATCAATTTCATTCTTCACAGAATTAGACCAAAAAAAATCCTAAAATTAATATGGAACCAAAAAGGAGATAGAATAGTCAAAACAAAAAATAAACAAACAAACAAAAGAACCAAAGTTGGCTCTGAATTTGGCACCCATGGTGTACAGAAAGATACACCGCTTCCAGGGCACCTCTTCAGAAAAGGCAATCAAGATCAACAGTCTCTTGACACTTGACACCAAGCTCACACCATCACCTGTAGCAATGGCTGGGTGCTGACAGTGGGACCACAAAGATGACTTGGAGAGGAGACCTGAAGTTGAACCCTGCCAGAGACTAAGATACCAGTGGATTCCAATTTCATGCCATTTTCTCTGTCTTGATCCTAGCAGGGACCTTCTCTAGCTCCTCCAATTCTGGACAGCCTGCGTGGAGCAATTTCTGCACCTCTCTGGGATCACCATTGTTTTTCCAGAGAAGATACCCCAAATGCGCCATACCAGAGAGACAGAAGTCCCAACCCCCAAACTAGAACAAACATGGACACGTGTAGTTGGAGAGGGAGACCTAGCAAGTGTTCAAGTTGGAATGAGTCCTGGAGTTGCCTCCTTTCCCCCAACAGTCCTGGTGCATCTGACCCTTGTGGAGAGCAGCCCAATCAGCCTGCAGTTTTAGAGCAGAGGGGAGGAGCTAGAGACCAGAGTCCACTCCCTATCGTCAACAAAAGCTGTGGCTGGTGGGTGGGGGGAACACTAGTAAAAAAAAATTTTTTTTTTAAAGAGAACAGAGCCCGAAGCTCAGGAGACAGCCACAGGATGGAGGTTTTTTTTCTTCTTTTTTCTTTTTCCTCTGTTCTCTCCACACATAGTTTTCTGCGAGAGCCTTCTGATTTGGATTGCAGTTACTTCTCCCTGTTTTTTGTTTTGTTTTGTTTTGTTTTTGCGCATGGGTATATTTAAGGGAGAGTGCATCTTCTATTTGTGTTGTTGTTGCTTGTTTTCTTTTATTTTGTTGTTTTCTTTAACTGATTTTTATTATATTTTTATTCTTTTTTATTATTATAAAGATGTGGGGTACAATTCAGGGTTAGGTATACAAACATTGATTATGCAGATACCCTTATTGATGAGGTATGCCCCTCCCTCCCCTAGCAGTTTCCCTCAACTGCCATTCCCACCTCCCTCCCCTGACCGTTTTCCACTACTGCCAATCACTTTCTTATAGCATTATAATTGTTCAAGGTCATCTTGTGAGTGAGAACATATGGAACTCCGTTCTTTGTTTCTGTGATGAATCACTGAGTGTGATTGACTCCAAATCCATCCACATTGCTGCAAAGTCCATATATTTGTCTTTCTTTATGGCTGCATAATATTCCATTATGTATATGTACCATGTATTTTTATCCAGTCCAGCTTCAGTGGGCAACACTGTTGGTTCCATGTTTTTGCTATTGTGAATAGAGCTGCAACAAACATACATGTGCAGGTATCTTTTACATAGAATAATTTGAGTCCCTCCGGGTATATTCCCAGTAGGGGAATTACTGGGTCATATAGAAGGTCAATTTCTATTTCTTTGAGAAATCGTCACACTGTCTTCCAAAGAGGTTGTACTAGTCTGCATTCCCACCAGCAGTGTAGAAGCATTCCTTTTTCTCCACATCCTCGCCAGCATCTGCTGTTTGTTTTATTAATGATGGCCATTCTTACTGGGGTTAGGAGGTATCTCAATGTGGTTTTGAATTGCATTTCTCTGATGATGAGTGAGGCTGAGCACTTTTTCATGTGTCTGTTGACTGCCTGTTTATCTTCTTTTGAGAAGCGTCTATTCGTATCTTTTGCCCACTTTTTAAAGGGGCTGTTTGTTTGTTTTTTTCCGTTCAGCACATTTGAGTTCCATGTAGATCCTAGATGTTAGGCCTTTGTCATATATACAGTTGACAAATATGTTTTCCCAGTCTGTGGGCTGTCTCCCTGCTCTCTTGATAGTTTCCTTTGCTTTGCAGAAGCTCGTTAGTTTGATGAGGTCCCACTTGTCTATCTTATTTCTTAAGGTATTGGCCTTTAGGGTTCTGAATAGGAATTGATTCTCACTTCCAATTTCCAGAAGAGTGTCTCCTGCACTTTCTAAGATTCCTATAGTTTGAGGTTTTACATTTAGGTCTTTGTTCCATTTAGAGTTAATTTTTGTGTATGGTGATAGGTAGGGGTCCTGTTTCAATCTTCTGCATGTGGTCTGCCAGTTATCCCCGCACCATTTACTGAATAGATTCTCCTCTCCCCAGTGGTTGGTGGTGGAGGCTTTGTCAAAGATTTGTTGGTTGAGGAATTGAGGCTTTGCTTCTGGAATCTCTCTCCTGTTCCATTGGTCTATGGGCCTGTTTTTGTACCAATACCAGGCTATTTTGATTACTGTAGTCTTAGAGTAAAGTTTGAAGTCTGGAAGTGTGATACCTCCTGCTTTGTTTCTTTTGCTAAGGATTGTCTTGGCTCTTCGTGACCATTTATGTTTCCATATGAATTTCTGTATTGTCATTTCCAGGTCTGAGAAGAATGATGTTGGTAACTTAAAGGGTATTGCATTGAATCTGTAGATTGCCTTTGGTAGGATGGACATCTTAACAATGTTGATTCTTTCTATCCACGAGCATGGAATATTCTTCCATTTGTCTGTGTCTTCTTGGATTTCTTTGAGTAGTGTCTTGTAATTCTCATTGTAAATGTCATCCACTTCTCTGGTTAGGAAGATGCCGAGGTATTTCATTTT
>CAUYQG010039069.1:0-18182 GCA_963574415.1 Tarsius wallacei | reverse complement strand
CCTCAGCCTTCCAAGTAGCTGGAACTACAGGCGCGCGCTACCACGCCCGGCTGATTTTTTGATTTATTGTAGAGATGAGGTCTCGCTTGCCCAGGCGGGTCTCGAACCCGCGGGCTCAGGCAATCCACTCACCTCAGTCTCCCAAAGGCACGGGATTACAGGCTGAGCCACCGAGCCCGGCAGAAGAAAGAAATTTTTAAAAAAGAGAAAAAAGATGGGGAGAATGCAGATAGAGCACTCACATACAAGTTTAGGCACAAAGAAAAAAAAATCTGCCATCTTTTGGCATGTTCTGTGATTATTCCTCTCAGCTGCTCAAAGGTAAGCCTCACTGCTCTCTCCTGCAGAACTGTGGCCACATTCATAAGCTCCCCAGCACACAGTCCAGGGAAGGAGAATGGGGTTGTGGGGGATGGTAAATCTTCATTACTCCCCTCCCACTCTCATATAATCAGAGGGATTCCCTCCAGTGGGAATTGTCTCCTCCTCAGGTACTGGTGGAAGGTGTCCTATCCAGGATTATCCTCAAGTAGAGTCCTCCTATCAAGGCTGACACCCAGGCTCTGCCTTTGTTTGTCCCTCTCTTAGTTGTGCCCCAGCCATGTGGGTCTGACTTTCAGAGGATTGCTAGTGAGGAAGGGGTTTGATCAGCCCCAGACTCACAGCTGATCTCTTTGAGGGTGTTCCTTGTCCTTTTCTGGTCACACTCTTTGGTCCACAGCTGAGTCAGTGCAGGAGATGCGGAGCCTGAGACTCAGCACTTGTCCTGTCCCTCCAAAGTTTGTGCTTTGGGGATTTTCCTTCTGGATCATGATTAACCCCTGGGTAGTTAATTCACCAGTCACAAGGATCGGTTCTGTCATTCCATGGTGAGCAAGCCAGAACATTTTTTCCCCAGTTTTCAAGATGGTGGCAGGGTACCTGCTTCATCTTCTCCTATGGAGCTCTGCCTCTGGCTCCCTCACTGCACTCCCTCCTCAGCCCTTGCTGCCATTGTCCCATCAGGCACAGTGGTGGTGAGGCAGAGCCTGGAGCTGACAGTCACTCCCAGCAGCCTCTTCTCAGGAAGGGCTTTGATGATCATAAAAAATGGTACTTGGTTTCTGTGTCCCTTGGAGTGCTAGGGTCCAAGCAGAGCAGCAGTGGTACCAGCTGCTTCATCATGACAGACTGGACACTTGCTCCCAAGTCCCTACTCAGTCAGTCAATCACACGCCCACTTATTACAGACACATTTTCAAAATTGTCTGTACACGCACTCACACAGGAACTTGCATAGTCTGACTGGCTCTGCTGCCATTTTCCTCCACCTTCTCAAATATGAAGATAAATGTTTATGTTTCCTTACATACAAACTTCCCATTCATTTTTCTTTCCAGTCCCAGAAACTGCCATTCTACTTCCTGTTTTTATGAACTTGGTTACTTTAAGAATCGATGCAAGAAGCTTCACACTATATTTGTTTTCAACTGACTTATTTTACTTCGTATAATATCTTCAAGGTTCATACATGTTGCAGCATGTGTCAAAATTTCCTTCGTTTTTAAGACTGGATAATATTCTATTGCTTGTATAAGCCACATTATGTTTATTCATTCATATGTCAGTGGAGGCTTGGGATGTGTCCATCTTTTGCCTATTATGAATATTGCTGCTATGAACATGGGTGTACAACTGTCTGTTCAGGTTTCTGCTTTTATTTATTTTGGGTATACTCTTGGATCAACCAGAGACACCCTTGTAATATATTATATTTTTAAGCAAGATATTCACAAACTATGCATCCAAAAAAGGCCTAATATCCAGAACCTACAAGGAATTCAAACAAATCAAGAGAAAACATAATAATAATAACCCCAGTAAAAAGTGGGCAAAGGACATGAACAGACACATCTCAAAGGAAGACATATACATGGCCAATGAACATAAAAAATTTTCAAAATAATTAATCATAAGAGAAATGAAAATCAAAACCACAATGACAAACTGACACCAGTCAGAATGGCTATGTCTAAAATGTTTAATATAACAGATGTCGTCAAGGCTATGAAGAAAAGGGAATGCTTGTATGCAGTTTGTGGAAATGCAAGCTAGTTCAACTCCTCTGGAAATCAGTTTGGAGATTTCTTAAAGGATTGAAATAGATCTATTCTTTGCCCCAGAAGTCCCACAACTAGATGTACATGTGAAGGGAAATAAATCATTATACTAAAAATACACCTGCATTTGTTTATCACAGCACTATTCACACTAGCAAAAATGTTTACATATCCCAGGTAGCCATCAACAGTGAACTAGGCAAAGAAAATGTGGTCCATATAAACCATGAAATACTATGGGGCCATAAAAACAAGAAAATCACGTCATTTGCAGCAATACGGATGCAGCTAGAGACCATCATTCTATGCAAATTATTTCAAAAACAGAAAATTGAATAGCACATGTTCTCACTCATAAGTGGGAACTAAACACTGGGCACACACAGGCACAGAGATGAAAAGAACAGACACTGGGGAATAATTCAGAGGGGAATAAGGAAGGTGAAATAAGGGCCACAAAACTACCCAATAGGTACTAGGTTCACCACTGGAGAGGGTGGGCTCAATAGAAACATAAACCTTGCCATTCCACAATACAGCTATGTAAGACTTTTTCACATGCACTCCTTGAATATAAAATATATATTTCAGCCGGACTCGGTGGCTCAGCCTGTAATCCCACGCTTTGGGAGGCTGAGGTGAGTGGATTGCTTGAGCCTGCGGATTCGAGACCAGCCTGGGCAACTTGTAGATTCCTCATCTCTACAATAAATCAAAAATCAGTCAGGCGTGGTAGTGCGTGCCTGTAATTCCGGCTACTTGGAAGGCTGAGGCGAAAGGATCGCCGGAACCCCAGCAGGTCGAGGCTGCAGTGGCTGGGAGCGGCCACTGCATTCCAGTCTGGGTGACAGAGTGAGACTCCAACTCCAAAAAAAATATATATATATATATATATATTTTTTTTTTTACAAAAGTGAAAAGCAGAGTTAGTCTCTTCCTTCTACTTTTAATAAAGTCTACCACTTTTCTAGGGAAGACACTCGAAGGGCCTGATTTAATGCAAGTGAACATGCATTTACTTACTTATTTAACTAGCTAGTCATTTAGATGCTTAGTTAGTAATACAAAGTACACTTTCAAAATAATTCTGTAGAAAGATGCCTATCATGTCTTGACTTACTGCATACTTTTAATTAGGCAACTCTCTTAGTTTAACATCATTTAGATTAACTTTTTTGGTAAAAGTAACTGACTGCAGATATCATTTGTCTTGTGCTAAAAACGTCAGTTTTACTTAGCCAATTTACTTTTATGGAAGAGTTCAGAAAGAAATAATAATAAACATTGTCCAGAAAAAAGTGTTGTGCTGCAAAGTAGTTACAAAGCATGGCTATATCTTACAGCAACTGCCAATCAGTTTAAAAACTATACTTTCAGATAGCCTCTATATAGTTAATTTTTGAAAATTATAAAAGAGAACTATAAATAAAAATGCTAATTATCAAAATGTCTATCACCTCAAAATTAATACTATTGACATATTTCTTCTAATAATTGTTATATAAAATGTAAAGACAAACATTAGCATAAAATGTGGCCATTATTAATCATTAAAAAATGTAGAAAGGGCACAAATAAAAGAATAAAGTAATGTAAATGTTCTATAATCTTTATTATATTTAATTAAATCTCGAATATATTTAATGTAAAATACGTGTAGAATAATACTTTTGTTGTAAGATTTCACTTTAGAAGGCTTTTTTGCAAAATGAAACAATACTTTGATTTTATTTATATAAAAGGAAAAAAAAATAAATTTGAATAAAATTAAAATTAAATCGAATACGTATGGAAGAAAAAGTTAGTTTCTTAGAAATATGCTTAATTTTCAATATAACTGATTTATTCTCTGCTAAGACAAGGCAATTAGTATTTTTATGACTTATTCTATTTCCTCTGCCTCCCAAACTCTTTTTTAGTGTTTACTTTATAATATTCAGTTTTTAGCATTAACTAAAATTTTATATATGTTTGTATTTTTCTTGTATATATATTAATCAATTCATTAATCTTTTTATCATTTTTCTATTTTCCTCAATTCAACAGTAATTCAATTTAATAAATATTTTACATTTATATTAAAATAGTTTTTAGGCCAGGTTCAGTTGCTCAGCCTATAATCCCAGCACCTTGAGAGGAAAGGTGAATGGATTGCCTAGGCCTGCGGATTCAAGACCAGCCTGGGCAACTTGGCAAGATCTGGTCTATACAATAAATCAAAAATTAGCTGGGTGTAGTAGCATGTGCCTGTAGTTCCAGCTACTTGGAAGGTTGAGGCAGAAAGTGCGCCAGAACCCAGCAGGTCGATGCTGGGGTGGCTGAGATTGTGCCACTGCTCTCCAACCTGGACAACAGTGTGAGACTACAACTCTAAATAAGTAAATAAATAAATAGTTTTTAATGTTTTCCTTAATATTTTATAGAAAGCAATTTCATATTTTTTCTGAAAATTCTCACACCTGAAATACTTGATAGTCAAACAAGTTATTTTATGTTCTCTTATTTATTTGTATCTTTAATAGTCTTTGGGCAGGATCTCATTTTTTTTTTCTTTATTTCTTTCTGTTTTTTTTTTTTTTCTTTTTTTTTTAATTTAAGGAGTACATGTGTAGGTTTGTTATATAGATATTTGGGCTTCTACTGAGCCAGGTGGTAGGCAGGGTACCTAATGGTTATTTTTTTTTAACTTGTATACTCCTCCTTTTCCCTCTCTTTTAGAAATCTCCAGTATGTGTTGATTCCATTTTTATGCCCACATGTAGTCAATGTTTAATTCTCACTTATGAGGAAGAACATAAGGTATTCAGTTTTCTGTTTCTATAATAATTTGCTTAGGATGATGGTCTCCAACGGCAACCATGTTGCTGTGAAGGACATGATTTTGTTTTTATGACTGTGTACTATTCCATGATGTGTAAGTACCACATTTTCTTTATCTGGCCCATTGTTGATTGGCACCTAGGTTGGTTCCATGTTTTCTCTGTTGTGAACAGTCTGCAGTAAACATGTGAGGGCTGGTATCTTTTTGGTAGCATGATTTATGTTCCTTTGGGGATTTACGCAGTAGTGGGATTGCTAGAAAGTACAAACATACAAATAAGTCTATGTGACAATTTAATAGATAATAAAGGGGCACTTTAATTAAATGTGAAAAATATAACTTATTAACCATTTGAACACTTTAATATACATTTTGAAATTAATTCATTCCTCTCACCACATACTATTATAAAATCAAAACAGAAAAGTTGACTAAATAAATGATTTTAAAACAGATAAATAATTGGAACTTACATTTTAGCCTTTGAGTAAGAAAGACCTTTTCAACAATAAGCTAAAATCCAGAACTGTTGCATAATGATTATAAAATACTTCCACATGGGGAGAAAAATATCACTTGAAAAGTGAAAAGATAAATTACTGCGTGTGAGTAAATATGTGTAACTCATATAACAAAAGGATCAATGCAGACTATTAGAAATTTTAAAAACTTCTTAGAAAAACAACCAATGCAGTGTATGTTTTCACTTGCCCTTTTCACCAAATATCCATCCTTTTTTTGGAATATAGTATGATTGCTCTCACTTGCTCACTTGGATTAAATAAGATTATATAATTTGAACAATAAATTGAGAATGGAAGTATTGTGCAACTCTTCTGAGCTGAAACTTCTAGACTTTGTACACCCTTATCTGTCAAACTCAGTGGTCATGGAAGTACTTGTGAAGGTTGAACCATAGTCAGTCTATGATCAGTAGAATTCCCAGACAATTCTTGGCAGACATTTCACATAGTCAGTAATCAAATCACTTTTTCTATAAAGCTAATTGAGTTGCAAACCAGGAGCGGTCTATTTATTTGTTTGTTACTAAAACACAAAATAATCCTTCCTGACTAATACATAGTATTTTATAGAAGATTCAACATAAGTCATTTAAAGTACATAGCATGTATTTTAGAATATTTTAAAATCAATTCAGTTTTCATGGGTTTTGTAATCTGGTACATATAAATGCAGTGCCTGTGGGAGAACAGCTAGATTGACTTCACTCTTGAACAGAGATAAATTCATAAACAGGGTTAAATGACTTAACAACTTTGTCGCTACCAACATCACTGAAAAAGAAAACAGAACCTGAGCCACACTAAGAGTTAAAGGGTCATACTAAATGCAAGAAAGTTAGAGGCTTATTTTGAATTTAAGGGCTATTGCAAATTCTTACACTGCTAGAAAATTCTTATGATAATTCTGATAGGTAATTATTACATTTCTTTATACCTTTCCTCAATGTCAGAGCTATTCGAAAATATTCTGATGTTCAGAGACAAGTAAAACCTCTCTTGAGAATAATTACCTTCAGTTATATTACTCAAACGAAATCCCATGTACATTGTGTTTCAGAGCAGTGGTAAAGAATTGCAAATTTCTCTAGATAACCATCAGGGGTTCCTAAGAGGAGATATATCATAGAAAAGTACTTTACATTCCACTTTCTTTTCAATGTAGAGGTCTTTTAAACTGCAAATGGGATTAGTTCACTGACACATTATCTACAACACAAAGTAAGGTGATTTTTTCCATTCAATTTTCTTATAATATTTCTTTCATAGAAAGAATTATCTATGAGGATTCTTGAAGAAGATAGTGATACATTTAACCTCTTTGTATGAACAAGGTGAAGGCCTAGTATATATTGCTTTTACTGTTTTGTATTCATATCTTAGAAATAATAATGATACATATGATCAATGTATATATACATATATACATTATCAAAATTATAATAATGAACACTTTATTGCTCAATTTAATTATTGCATGCTTTTAAAACTCATCTTAAGAGCTTCAAAAGCAAGAAAAGATCATCAAGTCAAAACGTACCTGCATTGTATGTTTTCTCATCTCTGATTTTGACAGTTCTGATGCAATTTTCTTGAGTTAATTTTACATATGAAATCTAAATTAATGCATGAATATTGAACTGGGAGTCAACAAAGACACAATATTTCTGCCTTGGTAAACATAAGCAAATGAACACTTCATGATTATAACATATCTGCCATTCATGTTATATACAATACATTTATATTTTAGCAATTTTATCTCTTCTTTTTTATTCCTCCTTTCCTTTATTTATTTATTTTCCATTCTCTTATTTTTAAATGTTGAAAGGATTTTATTTTATTATTTTCTGTTTACATTGACTGCATAAGTGAAAATTTAAATCAAGAGAAGATTGCCTTTTGGCTTCCTAAGTCATGGTAATTATCTTCTCCCTAGGGCCCATCCACACTAACTTCTTAACCTGTCAATACAATATATGATTCAGTTGAGTATTTTTAATAATCTACACTGAGATAATTATTCTGACATCAAACTTTTTCAGTTTTAAATTCCAAGCTCCCACTGATTAGAGTGTTAATTTAGAAACACCCTTATATCAGAAATGAACATTGTTTATTATAAAATGGAAGCAATTTCCTGGCATATGGTACAGCTAAACAGACTTTAAAAGAGACACATAAATTCAGACCTTGTAACTAATGCTATTTCTCGTGATATCTTGCTAAGCAGATTAATTTGTATTAATGGAAAAAGCTTGATATCTAAGGTCAGACTGACTTTTATATGCAACAATTGTTCACTTTGTCTTGACGTTTATTTCTGCTAAGAAGCTTTCTAGAGATGTTTGGAGCAAATAATACACCGTGTCTGTAATTTTGATTTTATGCAACAAAACCGCAAAGGTATTTGCTTTTACCACCTAAAAGTGAGGTCAGTCAAGAGTGCAGTACAACTGTTGATCGTATAGCAGACAAGCTAACTGTCTCACAGGAAAATCAATTTGCGTCTTATCTCTGCCTCTAGAAATTGTTTTAGACGTGTTAGTTTCTGGAGTAATTGAACATTGAGTTTCGTATAATGAATTATGGTAATAGCAATGATATTTTAGTTAAAACCTATTAAAATAAGAATTTTGTGGAAATGTGTATACTAAGGAGCTGTGTAACAAAAATTATAATTCTATAATAGCAATAGTAAAATGTGATACCTGTTCTTATGTGTACATCTCTAAAGTAATTAATATATAAAGTAATATTTAAATCTATTTATTTTTAAACTAGTGGGATGATCTCATGGTTGACAGCCTTGTAATATAAAAAATAACATGGCACAATGGGTTTGCTTTGACATATAATTCTGACATTTACTCTGAAAATGCCAATAGTAATGAGAGGGTCAAACAACCATAATTCAAATTTCAAGAACACACAGGATATATACATTGTAGTTCTGCTTTAAAAAATAGTGACTTTTCTTATTTGAACTCTCAAGTGAGTAAAAATGTTGATAGCTTGTTGTTTTTGTCATGGTTTTTCTTTTGAAAATTATTATGCATAACTCTTAAGGGAACAATAATTCCAAGACATTGAAGTTTAGTGCCATCTCTATATTCAATGTTTTCTAATGGATACCAAACAATCAGTTCTTTGAAAAGTTATGTGAAAGCATTATTATACCTTTTATTTAAGTAGAATTGAGAGCTCTGATGGATTTTTAGCACAAGCATGAAGACAGAATTAGAATGACATTGATAATCTCAAAGTGAAAATGAAGCCACAGTTGAACAGTAAAAAGAGATGTTGTACATTTTCTAACAAAGCATACAATTACTTAGTACTTATTAGTCCATGTGTGTTTCCCCAAACTCTTATAAAAAGAAGAGAAAATTATATTAGTTTCATGGTTAGTACTTGTTAAACTTCATCCTGGATATTTTTTCACATTTAAAAAAATTACTTTTAACAACAAATCATTGAAGCAAATATTCTGATCTTAAAGATGAAGAAACTGTGAGGTGAGATAACATTTCCAAAGGACCCAATTACATAGTGGCAAGAATATAATTTTAATTCAGGTTGTTTGGCTTTAAGAGGTGTAGTGCTCTTTTAATTACAACCATTTGTTCTTCTAGGTACAAAAAAAGTCAAAATATGATTGTACATAAAATTTTGCTCAAAACTTTGTTGCATTGCCAATATAATATTTTAAATTACTGGGAATGCAGATAAAATTAGACATTATTTAAGAAGTCTGAGTTGCTAGATACCTGATAAATAGAAGCTCCCCTTCTATTTGGGAACACTTGAGTATGATTTATGTGTTATCAACTAAGCTGTACAGTGTACAAATGAATGAAATAGATATGAACTCTTATATTAGGGGACTTAGAATATGATGAACAATACAGACATCTAAACATTTTCTAATAATAGAAGTCAAAAATGAAATGAGTAAAGTTAAAACTTCATTAGAAACTCAAAACCCCCACTCTCTTAGTGACTTTGGGCAAGTTACTTAACCTTACTTTTTTCATAAAGAAAATGTGGATGAATATAACATCTACTTTACAGATCATTTTGAGGAATATATTTTTAAAAGAATGGTTTTAATGGTTTCAGAAGGTCTGGTTCCTTTTGGAGACTCCAGGGGAGAATATGTTTTCTTGACTACTCTAGCTTCTGGTGACTGCATGAGTTTCTTTGACTTTTAGCTGCATCACTACAATTTTTACTTCCCTGGTCATACTGACTTTTCCCTGGTTATATTGCCATAACTTTCTGCTTCCCTCTAATAAGAACAGTTGTTATTACAATTAAGGGCTCACCTGGGAAATACAGGGTAATCGCCCTGTCTTGAGATCTTTAATTTAGTCACAACTACAAAGTTATTTTTACCACATAAGGTAACATTCAAAGATTCCAGGAATTGAAACCTGTATGTAGTAGGGGCCACATTTTGTCCTACCATAGAGGGATATATGTGTATGTTGTCTCACTGAATCCTGTGAATATCCATATCTAACAAGTAGTCTAAGTATCCATTTTATATGTGAAGAAATGGAGAAACGGAGAAATTACATAATCTATCAGAGGGCACAGATTACATAACAATGCCAATATTAGATATTCAGAATTCTGACCCTTAAATCTATATTTTGGTCAATCAAAACACAATCTTTAGGCAAATCAAGGAGCCAAAAAAGAAGCCTGTAATTAAGAAGTGATTGTGTATTAATATATATCTACAAAGACATAAAGATATATAAAAATAATGCTTTTCAATTCTTAGAGTCAGCAATCTATATACAATATTCCAAAGATTTAGATATGATAAAAAGTAAGCAAATGATATTGAGCCTGACATTTTATAAATTAAATTGAAATGAAGAAGAAAATTGGATGAAAAATAAGAGTGACAATTGCTTCCCTTGAAATGTAAGGGACAAATATTCTATAAATACTATTATAAAAAGATATAAACATAAAGATGTATATTATAAAATCATCAATATAATAAAGAAAATATAAATTAGTGATGTAACAAACAATTATTAGAAAAGATGAAGAGAGTAAAATAGAATAGAGAGCTATCTCTTTCAAATCAGGAGTCAGTAGATAACATTAAAAAAATGATGATTTAAGACAAAAATGGCCGGGCTCGGTGGCTCAGCCTGTAATCCCACACCTTTGGGAGGCTGAGGTGAGTGGATTGCCTGAGCCCGCGGATTCGAGACCCGCCTGGGCAAGCGAGACCTCATCTCTACGATAAATCAAAAAAAAAAAAAAATTAGCTGGGTGTGGTAGCGCACGCCTGTAGTTCCAGCTACTTGGAAGGCTGAGGTGGAAGGATCGCCGGAGCCCAGCAGGTCGAGGCTACGGTAGCCGGGAGTGGCCACTGCACTCCAGTCTGGGTGACAGAGTGAGACTCCAACTCAAAAAAAAAAAAAAAAAAAAGACAAAAATGAAACAAGCATATTCTTTAGAGATGTGCCATTAGTTACAGTATGTGAAATAAACACATATTATGGCAGTTGGTACCCTCCAAGAAGAGGTATTGTGGGTTAGAATGGACTGAGATTGTAGGTAGCTGCTGGCTCTTCATAAACCTTTCCTTAACAATGTTTACCTTAATAAAATGTATATATGTATATATATATATTATATTTATTATATATGTATATCTGTCTTCATGTCTGTCAACCAATCTATTTTTTAAAATGGCAGGGATGATATATTTTTCTTTATTCAACAGATTTTATTGAAACCTACTATATGCCAACTTAAAATTCATCAATCATGATGAAAATGGGCAGAACTCCATTGACTTGCTAAACTATGATGTGGCAATGGATTCTTTGAGCTATGTCCAGGCCATGTTTTCTTAAGCTTTGGCCCCCTTACCTCCCATGGGGAGGCGGATCCCCTATTTCTCTCTCTCTCTCTCTCTCTCTCTCTCTCCAATTAACTTTCTAAATAAACAATATTTTCTAATCTAAAAAAAAAAAAAGAAAATGGGCAGAACTCTGTCCCTTTCAGATCTTACAGTGTAGACAAAGCAGATGATTAAGCAGCTATAATCATAGGGAAATAACATGCCCTTTATGTGGACAGGAAACACATATTGAAAAATGGTTTAAAGAAAACTATGCTAAAAATAATGATAGAAATTTAGTTTTCAATTATAATAAAATAAATGGCATCTAAAGAAAAACTAGGGATAAAAAAGTTCCCTATATTTTGCTTTTTGTTTTTAAAAAGAAAATGATATCTAGACAGAAAATATAGAGGGAAAACTTGAAAATGCAGACAAGAAAGGGGTTAACAAACAATTAGTATCTGAGCATGTAGATGTTCCAAAAACCTATTTTTGTTCAGGGTAAAGAATGAATCCAATTTCCAGGCAAGGTGACGATAGGACAAGTCAGACTGATAATCTCCACAAAGGGTGGCTGCTGCAGCTAGTTCCACACTCCACCGCCACTGCCACCACTGCCTCCATGAAGGGTGGCTGCTACAGCCGGTCCCATGCAATGTGCTGCTGCCACTGCCACCCTCTCCTCCTCAGAGGGTGGCTGCTGCAGTCAGGCCCACATGCTGCACCACCACCTGGCCCTTGCCTCCCAGCCCTGTGGAGTTTCCGACTCCTTCCCTCACACCAGGCCACCGGCATGCTGACCTGAAGCGCCCGGCTGTCTCACACTCTGTGGCAGGACCACAGATAAATTGGAGCTTGGATTCAGATTGGTCGAGAGAGAGTATCCAAGAGAGTCAGGGAGGAGGCTCATGACTGGTAAAGAGGCACCAACTGCAGCTATTTTCTCTGTCCCAGAAGCAGGCAAAGACAGCATCACCTGTCCAGCTCCTCACAGCTTTGCTCAGCCTCCAAATTGGGACGTAAGGTAATTGCATCAAACAGAGAGAGAGACAGAAAACCCTCCCCCATGTTAGATCTGACACAGTCAGGTCAAATCTGAGTGGCAGACCTGACAGGTAGCAAGCCAAATAAACCAGATCTGACCCTAGCTGTGAGCAACCCTATCAGCCTGCAATGAGAGCTAGAGATCAAAGCTGAAAGGATGTTGGGCTCACAGGAATGATCTCAGACCGATTGATTCATTGTTTTTACTTTTTTAATTTGTATTTTTATTCCTTGTCTGTTTGTTTTGCTTATTTTTGTTTTTTTGTGTTTTTTTTTTCTTTTCTCTTTTTTATATCTTCTCTCTGTTGTTGATAAAGTTTTCATACTTGCCCCTTTTCTGTATTTTAATAATTTCTCTTTTTTTTTCATTAGACCTCCTGTTAGTATAAGGGAATTGTAAACCAATAGGGAGATTGGTTGGTCTGTGTGTTTGTATGATTGTCTGTATATTTTAGTTTTTGTTTTATTCTTCTCTGTCTTTGTGTCTCTTTTCACTTGTTAGTCAGTATTTTTTTCTGTTATACCTCTTACTCTTCTCTCTTTCTACCTTATTCTTCTCCCCCTCCTTCCCTGTTGCATTATTTTCCTTTTTCTTACCTCATTTTGCTTTCAGGGAGCAAACTTACACCCTCATTGCATAGACAGATCACAAGTGAGTGGGAAGGGGGTTCCAGGGTACCCATACACTTATTGGTGGATATTGGGATCTGCAGATAGATTTTGAATAACAGCTCCTCCCTCAATTAAATCTCAAAACTGTAAAACGTATAGCCCCCAACTCACAGTTCAGCCTCAGAATTTTACAAAGCTAGAGGATTCACATAAGGAAGAATAGGGGATTGAGCAAACAGAAGTAAAAGCAACCTTACCAACCCTGAACAACAGAATTAAAGAAGAGAAGGAATGAAGTAGGGAGGAAAATCTATACAAATGAAGAAAAACCAAAAGAATACTGGTCTCACACAGACCTCTGAGAGGTCAGACACTGAGGAAACAGACTTGGAAAAGAAACAATGAAGAGTCCCAAGAATGACTGGTCACATACTACACACCCAGACATCAAGACATTAATAGAGAGAATAAAAAGAATTGAGAAGAGACAAGAGGAAAATAGGAAGGAGTTGATAAATGAGATAACAGCAGTCAAGAATACTGCGATTGAAAATAATAAGCATGGAAAGCAGAATTAGCCAAGCAGAAGAAAGAATCTCAGAGCTTGAGGACCAAAATATAGAACCAGCCCAAACTGTCCAAAACATAGAAAAGAAACTTAAAAAGACAGAACAAAAACTTCAAGAGATGAGCGATTATTTCAAGAGGCCAAACCTAAGAGTAATTGGACTACATGAGGCAGAAAGAGAGACAGAGACCACCCTGGAACAAACATTCCATGAAATCATTCAAGAAAACTTTCCTCATCTCATCATTGATGCAAAAATTCAAGCACAAGAGATCCAGAGAACCCCTGCAAGAAAACAAATGAGAAGACCAACTCCCAGACACATAATAATTTGCCTAAACGAAGTAGGTATAAAAGAAAACATCCTAAAGGCAGCAAGAGAAAAAGGTCAAACTACCTACCAGGGAAGACCAATTGGAATAGCAGCAGATTTATCTACAGAAACACTTCAGGCTAGGAGCGTGTGGAGCGCAATCTTCAAAGTTCTCAAAGATAAACAATTTCAACCAAGCATAACTTACCCAGCTAAGCTTAGCTTCATCAGCAAGGAAGAAGTAAAATCTTTCCCAGACATTCAATCCCTAAGATCTTATGCTGCCTCTAGACCACCTCTCCAAGAAAACTTAAGAAAGTATTAAACACAGAAGAAAAGGAAAAAAGAACAACAATGTTCTTCACGAGAGTGCAGGAAAAAGATTGAAAACACATATGAATGAACCCCAAAATCAAAAGAAAGACAATGAACAGGAACAAAAACTCTGTAAGAGCCTTATGACAGGGATAAACTCTCACATTTCAATAATTAACCTGAATGTGAATGGACTAAACACCACTGAAAATACATAAAATGGCAAAATGGATGAAATATTATGAGACAACAATATATTGTCTCCAAGAGACTCATCTCAACAGAAAGGACCCTCATAGACTGAAAGTAAGAGAATGGGAAGCTAAATTTCAGGTGAATGGAACAAAAAAGAAAGTTGGAGTTGTGATTTTAATATCAGACAAAATACCCCATAAGCTATCAAAAACTAAAAAAAAATACAGAAGGTCACTGCACTGCATAATGATAAAAGGTTCAATCTATCTACAAGAAATATCCATCCTAAACATATACACACCCAACATAGGAGCACCAACTTTCATAAGGAGCTGTTAGGCAAACTTAAAAAAGATATTGACTCTAACACTCTCATAGTTGGGGTTTTTAAGACCCCACTCACAACCCTAGACAGTTCATCAGAACAAGAAAATCAGCAAGGAAATCAGGAACCTCAGTGTGATACTTAACCAAATGGATTTAACTGATACCTACAGAATACTCCACCCAATGACCGTAGAATATACATTCTACCCTTCACTGCATGTTACATACTCTAAGATAGACCACATCCTTGGCCATAAATCAAGCATAAACAAATTTCATAAAATTGAAATTTTGCCAGGCACCTACTCAGAACACAGTGTAATAAAAATAAATATAAACACTAACAAAGTTCCTCCCAAAACCGACAAAGACATGAACAGTAAGCAACATGATGCTAAGCAACTCCTGGAACACCATGAAAATCAAAACAGAGATTAAAAGACACCTGGAAACAAATGAAAATGAAGAAACATCTTACCAAAATCTCTGGGATGCCTTGCAAACACTAGTAAGAGGGAAATTCATATCACTACAAATGCACATGAAGAAAATGGAAAAATCACAAGTTAATAGTCTAATAAGTCACCTAAGGAAGCTGGAAAAGCAAGACTATCAAAATCCTAACTTCAACAGAAGAATCTATTCACCAAAATAAAAGCCCAAATCTGCAACATAAAAGACAAAAAGATAATACAAAAAATCAATGAAACAAAAAGCTAGTTCTCTGAAAGGATAAACAAGATTGATGGTCCTTAGCTAGACTGACCAAGAAAAAGAGAGAAAAAACCCAAATAAACTCAGTCAGAAACATAAAGGATGAAGTCACATATGACCCTGAAGAAATACAAAAGATTATCAGAGACTACTATGTACACTTGTATGGAAACAAACTTGAAAACCTAAAGGAAATGGAAGATTTTCTGACATCACACAACCTCCTTTGGTTGAGACAAGATGAAATTTAGACCCTAAATAGGCCAATAACAATCAAGGAAATTGACTATGTCATAAGAAAACTGCCCTAAAAAAAGCCCTGGCTTCCAGCAGAAGTGTACAAAACATACAAGGAGAAGTTGATACCAATCCTATTGAGAGTATTCCAGACTATTGAGAAATACGGAACTCTCTCCAAAATATTTTATGAAGCTAGCATCACATTGATAGCCAAGCCAAGTAAAGACCCAACAAAGAAAGAGAACTACAGGGCAATATTTTTGATGACCATAAATGCTAAAATTCTCAACAAGATCCTAGCAAACCGAATTTAACAACACATCTCAAAAATCATCCACCACAACCAAGTAGACTTCATCCCTGAGATGCAGGGCTGGTTCAACATTCATAAGACAATAAATGTAAGTAAATATATCAACAGATGTAAAAACAAAAACCACATGATTATGTCATCAGATGCAGAAAAAGCTTTTTGATAAAAACCCTTGGACATCTAGGCATAGATGGAACATATCTCAAAATAATAAGAGCCATCTACGAGAAACCCACAGCCAGCATACTGCTAAACAGGCAGAAATTGGAACCTTTTCCCATGAAAATTGGAAAAAGACAAGGATGCCCACTCTCACCCCTCCTGTTCAATGAACTCTGGAAGTCCTAGCTAGAGCAATCTGAGAAGAGAAAGCGATCAGGGGTATCCAAATAGGAAAAAAGGAAGTCAGGTTATCTCTCTCTGCAGACAACATGATTCCATACCTTGAAAACCCAGGAGAATCTGTTAAAAACCTCCTTGCACTGAAAAAGTACTTTGGCAAAGTCTCGGAGTATAAAGTAAATGTGAAAGGACAATCACATTTCTAGACATCAATTAAAAACAAAAAGAAACTCAAATAAAAAGCACAATTCCATTCACAATAGCCACACAAAAAATGAAATACCTTGGCATCTTCCTAATCAGAGATGTGAAAAACCTTTACAAAGAAAACTACTGCTCAAAGAAATCAAAGATGACACAAACAAGTGAAAAAATATTCCATGCTCAGGGACTGGAAGAAACAACATCATTAAGATGTCTATTCTACCTAAGGCAATCTACAGATTTAATGCAATACTCATCAAATTGCCAGCAACATTCTTCTCAGACCTAGAAACAACAAATCAGGAATCCCCATGGAAATATAAATGAACAAGAATAGCTAAAACAATCCTCAGCAAAAAAAAAAACAACAACAAAGCAGGAGGTATCACACTCCCAGACTTTAAACTTTATTACAAAGCTACAAGAATCAAAACAGCCGGGTATTGGTACAAGAGCAGGCATTTAGATCAATGGAATATAATTGAGATTCCAAGAGCAATCCCTCAATTTCTCAACCAATTCATCTTTGACAAAGCCTCCACCACCCACTACTGGGGAGACGAGAACCTATTGAGTAAATGGTGCTGGGGAAACTGTCTGACCACATGCAGAAGATTGAAACAGGACTGCCTACCTCCCCCCATATGCAAAAATCAACTCTAAATGGATCCGAAAGCTAAACATAAAACCTCAAACTATAAGAACATCAGAAAATGCAGGAGACACCCTTATGGAAATTGGAACTGGCAACCAATTCCTGATCAAAACCCGAAGTGCCCATGCCATAAGAGATAATATAGACAAGTGTGACCTCATCAAACTGACTAGCCTCTGCAAAGCCAAGGAAACCATCAAGAGAGCAAGGAGACAGCCTGCAGACTGGGAAAAAATATTTGCCAATTCCATGTCTGACAAAGGCCTAACATGTAGGATCTACAAGAAACTCAAATGTGCTGAAAAGAAAAAAAAAACAAACAGCCCCATTACAAAATGGGTAAAAGATATGAATAGACAGTTTTCCAAAGAAGACATACGAGTAGACAGATACATTTTAAAATGTTCAGCCTCTCTAGTCATCAAGGAGATGCAAATTAAAACTACACTGAGATACCACCTAACTCCAGTCAGAATGACCATCAATAACTCAAAAAATAACATGCTGTAGAGGATGTGGCAAAAAGGGAACACTTCTACAATGTTGGTGGGAGTATAAACTAATATACCCTCTGTGAAAAACAGTGTAGAGATTCCTAAACATTCTAAAAATCGACCTTCCATATGACCCCACAACCCCCCTACTGGGAATATAACCGGAAGAACTCAGATCACTCTGTAAAAAAGATACCTGCACACGTATGTTGATCGCAGCATTGTTCACAATAGCAAGAAATGGAACCAACCGTGCTGCTCATCAAAAGAGGACTGGATAAAAAAAAAGTGGTACATATACACAATGGAATATTACGCTACCATAAAGAAGAACAAAATCATGAACTTCGCAGCAACATGGATGGAATTAGAGTCTATAATACCGCGTGATCTTTCACAGAAACAAAGAACTGAGTATCACGTGTTCTCACTCATAAGTAGACCTTGAACAACCGCCACAATACTGTAAGAAAGGGATTGATTGTAGCGTGAAACTGTGGAGGGGAGGGGAAGCAGGGAGGAGGGAT